>CM038480.1:5090554-5254010 GCA_021464305.1 Kandelia obovata
TGACAAGTTATCGGGCATGTCGCAGCAAGATCTGTTCATTTGGCTCCCGGTCAAGAGCATACGCGTCGATATCCCCACCTCCGGATTGATTCACTTTGATGTTGGGGTTGCCGATAAGCAGTTCTCCTTGTCTTTGTTTGAGAACCCTCTCGATTGCACCGCCGCTGATCCCTCGATCGACGAGCTACCCGATTCTGATGCCTCTAAGGTCCTTTTCTTTTAACCCCAGTTTGGGCTACATTATATACACCTGCATTTATATAATCAATCTCTAGCTTTATAGGTTTTTGGGTTTAATTAACACAATTTTGTTTGCATCGCTATCGGAATTTTAGTTTGCTTTGCATGGCTGAATTTCTAGTTTAGTCGATTGTTCAAGAGAATCATGTTGAATGCTTCCCTTCCCCTATGGTCCTATTATTTTTGGTACTGCGTCTCATGTTTAACATTATGGATTCTAGAAATTGATGCAAAGGGACGCCCTAATTTATTAGCATCACGCGTAATTGGCAATTTGTTTGAGTGGTCTGATCTGATTTAAGTTCTAATCATTTGATTTTTCCTCTCAAGTTTCGTGTTTGTTTCCTTAATGTTGCTTGGTGTGATTCATTTTTATTATTAGCTTTTTTTAGTTAATCTTCCAATTTCTTGTATTCTGATTGCATAACTTGAATCCATTCTCACACCATCATTCTGAAGGATTGCTTGATATTACTTTATCCTAGTAGCATTATTGACTTGCTATCCCATGTCCAGAACAATGTTACTAATCTTCATCGTTTTTTCATCTCAGAATCAGCCTGACAAGATTTCTTTTGAAGTTGGTCAAGAAGATGCTGGGATTGCTGTTTCATAGATTGCAGCTTCATGTAATTATGGGTTGGAGTCGGTCAACCTTTTGAGCTTTGAGTTTTCCATTCGTCAACATACATTGTTAATTGTTGTTGCTGTGGAGTTTGGTTTGGCAGGTGCTATGCTTTGTGTATGTGTGCTGTGGGTTTTCGCTGTACAGACTTTCAGACGACCTGATACGCATTGAGGAGCCTAACAATTTTGGTTATGGAAGTTGGTGTTTTTTTTACCCCGCCTAAGTGCGTGTGTGGGGAGATGGAAATGAAACGTGCATTGGACCATGTTGCTTGATACAGATGTACCTGGTTTGTTTTCAGTTCCACAGTACTATTCTATTCGTGAATATGATAAAAAAAATAAAAATAAAAATGAAGGGGTTGTTTGTTTTCACTTTTCAGGTTACCCTTTGTGCTCGTGTGTGTTCGTTTGTAGGAGGCAGTGATGTGAATGACTTTTATGCCTGATCTATGTTGTTTTATGAATGATTTTTTCTTTTTTATCCATAATATTGAATCATGCCATGGCCTACTTGTTCATAAGTAGTGCAAGAGACCCAAATTTAAGATAATTCATTTCTGATATGGTCCAAGTGCAACCGTGCGTAGAAAATGATTCATTTCAATTATTAGTTGGCGAAAGGCTTTTGGATACTTGGCACGCTACCTTTTTGTTCTGTACGTTTTTCCAAGTCAACCAGTTTGATCTAAGATTTCAACAATACTGAACAAGGTAGTTTGATCCATTGCACGTAAATAAACTTGATGAATCATCAAAGGCATAACTGTAAGCTGAAGGACAGGCGGCCTTGAATATCTCGGAATAGTTGGTGGACTTGCATGTGTTGGGGTTACCGTAAGAGCCAGTGCAACAATATTCAGGCTTTTGGAATGCGAGGCAAGCGCTTTTGCATGCCACAGCTCGCCCGTTCTCTCTCACTTGCAGGATGCCTGGGCAATTCCTGTTCAAGTCTTTGGCACACCAAACAGCCTTGCATCCCCAAGAACCCGCTTGATCGCTTCCGCGAGGCACTATAGAGACTGGAATATTGAAGCCATCAACAAGGCTAACATCATAAAAGTCAAATGGGCTCTTCAAGGTAAACTCAGCAAGAGTAGCAGGCGGTAGGCCACCTGCCCCAGCACATCTCAGTAAGCCACCACAGTCACCGGTGATGCATTTTCCTTGCCCAGATCCGTCAAACGAACATCCACTGCGACCCCAGAAACGGCCTGACCAGCCCTGTGGTACATGGAGTTCTATTGCTTCGCCAGGCCTCAACTGAAGGCCACCATCCTCTAGTGCTGGTTTTCCAGCTCCCCCTTGAATTCCAGGCCATATGGTAGTCGTGCACTTGTTTTGTAGAGTAATAATGGCGGCATCAACACAAACTGACAAGTAATGCAACTCCAATTTAATATCATCAAAAAACTGGTCTAGGCTCTTAGAAACAATCAGGATTAAGCGTGCAGCAGAACATTAGGAAGGAAATTAATTAGTTACCTGAGAAAAAGATAAAAACGATGAAGTGAGCAGACCGCATTCCCGTCGGAGTTTGACTTAATGCGGAGGGAAGGGATAGCTCCTTTGTGCTCAGAAGCACGGGGCTTGCATTTATCTAAGCAGCAGAGGAGAAATGTCACAAAATAGATATGACATGAATTTGCGGGAGTAACGTATTTAACAAAGCTTTTTGTTTCACCCGAAAATCCGACATCCCATCTATCGATCACATGATATAAACTTCGGTCACTCTTTTACGAGGTTAATCCCAAAATTTTGGGTAAGAGTAATAATGTTCTGCATGTATTGTTGTTATCTGATACAATTTGGACGGTCCATTTCGAAACCTTTGCTCTCAGGCTTGGTTTTATTTAATATGATTCAGGGCAAGCGGCCAGCACGAGGCCCCAGCCCAATTCCAAGCCGATCACTGGCTGCCCGCATCCTCGACATTTACATCACTCACTCTTCTTTGATTTGGGCCTGACCGCTTTACTTTCGTTCTTTTTTTGGGCCTCAATAGAATCGACTACCGGCCGGTCAACACTGCAGTTATGACAGGCCTTAGTCTTCCATGTGTTTCTTCTTTGTCGTCCAGTTGTCCGGTTAATGAAGTGCTTGCTGCTTTTTACCCTATCAATTTCTAACCCGACAATTCCTCTACAAAATGATTTGCCATTTTTGGCCTCATATCCCTTTGAATGCCAAACCATATAAGAATAATAATAATAATAAGAATAATAATAATAAGACATAAAGATTGCAGCCTAATTCAGCATTTCAGAATTCCCAATCGTTTTAGCTTGTGACATTAACATAACCCAGCTGCAAATTATTCAAACACATTTCCTTCCCCAAATTTCTAATAGGCTTAATTAATAACCTACAAACTGAATGAAATTCTACTCATGGGGATCCTATTGCAACAACCGCAGAAACATTCTAATGCCTTTGTTTTGCTTTTTTAACTTCTCTCTGATCAAAGTTTCTCATAATTTCTCTAGCGAAGAACATGCGCTAGACGGAAATAAACCGCCCTGCAAGAGACACTACATGTTGAAACTAACTTGCTTACACGTACGCAAGTTAACCGCGGCCACTTCTTCTTTAACCGGCCACTTCTTCCGTGGGAAATGGAACCAACCAACAAAAGATTGTTTTCAGATTCGACCATGAATTGGGCTAAAATTATTTATTGATCCGACTTTAACTCGTAATGGAGAGCTTGGGTATGATTTTAGCGTGCCTGTCTCTCTCTCTCTCTCTCTCTCTCACTTTTTTTTTTTTTATCTTTACCATCCGCAAAAATGTTGGTTGTGGAATTTAATTATGGATGTTATATATTACGGAAATCATTGTATTTGTCAGATTTTTTATTTACAAAGCTACTCTGTAACCATCATTTTATGCGGAATGTCTCGGCGAAAGGGACTTTCGCCGCATGAGCCGGTAAATGGAAGGAACGGTCAATCAAATTAACAAACTGTATTGACTAGAATCACCTATAATAATAACACAGTAACCTTGGCTACGCGTCAATTGCTTGCGGACAGGGTATAAGACATCCCGTCTTTGAGGAGCTGGGAGGTTGCCTCATTTTGGACAGCGGTGGATTATTCCTACTTGGACATGGAACTTATTCAATTGTTGGCATCGGTGAAAGAAACAGCCTTTCTTTTTTTGGTTGGTTAAGTGAAAGAAACAATATTGTTAAGTCGCAACTTGCAGTAACAGATTATCAAATTGATTCATCATGAAATCCTCTAGAATTGCTTAGCTCTATACTAATCATTCTTTAACTAGATCTTTGTTGTTATTAAGCAGGGATGGGCCCTGAACTGTACCAAGCAGTCCTTGGTAGAAATTACAGTTTGTTCGAGAAACTCACAAACGATGAGACCGATATCCTCCTCCGGGTGACATCTGGCCACAGAAACAACACCCTTCACATTGCAGACAAGTGTGGAAGGATGCAGATAGCAGAAAAGCCTGTTTCTTTACACCCATCGCTTTTGCATCAAGCGAATTCAAAAGGCGATTATCCACTACACATAGTGGCCAGACTGGGGCGTCAAGAAGTGTGTCAACTTCTGATGAACTGTGCAGAAATGGTGGAAGTTGAGGTGGAGAAAGAGCTGTTGAGGATCGAGAACCTTGACAATGATACGGCTTTGCATGATGCTGTGCGAAATGGGCACTTTGAAATAGTGAGCTTGCTTCTATACGAAGATCCGGAATTGACTCAGGTTGACCGCGCTGGAGACTCGCGACTGTTCCTTGCGGTTGATAGGAAGTTTTTATAAAATTGCTAGCCATATGCTTAAAACTGCTCCCATTTGGGAAGGAATAACATGAATGCCCTACTCGAGTCCATCATTCGAGCTGACAAGAGTAAGTTTCCTAAATGTTGTCTGATAATTAAATTTTTAAGTTGAATGATTAGCATTATAGTCTTTATAACTAAAAGATCGTAAGTTCTAACGATACCACTCTTAATTGTTTAATTAATAGTGAATTTTTAAGAGTCTCGTCTAATAACTTACATATTTAGAGTAAATAGTTTTCCATGCCAGTGCAGACTCTAGAAAGTAGGGGGCTCTTTTACCCGATTGTTATGTATGCCGTTGATGGCATTGGCATCCCTATTGTTGATCTCTTGTAAACAGAAACACACTCTCAAGACACAACTTTGTCAAACAAAAAAAAAAAAAAAAAAAAAAAAAGAAAAGACAACCTGAATTCCTCTTCAAATCTTTGTTTCATTTGTGAATTTTGCTCTTGGCTAACAATGCTGTTACTGTTTCATGATTGCGGGGTTTCCTTTTATGTCACTAATATGATCGTAAATATGATTGCCTTTTGCTCAAGTTTTTGATCATGTCGGTAAATCTGTTTCTTCCTTCAGCGGCAAAGGTCCAATGCTCGAGGTTCAGGCAATTTCACAGATTTAGCGTCATTGGGGAGGTAGGAGTTTCTTCCTCTTAAAACATATTTCCTTCCGCTCTTCGTTAGTGTTCCAATGCTGAGCCTTGTTGGAAATCTCTCGTGGGCAACTCACATATAATAACGTGCATATGCCATTTACTCTGGAGTGTTCCCATGAAAGAAAATTCTTGCGAGAACCAAAGAAATAACTACAAGCATGGAACCAATGATTTCTTCCGTGGAGTCCTCTCTATAAATACAGTGCTGGTTTAGGCATCAATGCGAAAATATTACCCCCTTGTATATTCTTCAAAGTACAGATAACGTCCCAGATTCAATTCGTGATGCCATTGGCAATGTAACTCATTTTCTTTCACTGAAATGAAAAGACCCATGAAGGCATTGATATTGCAAATACAGTAAAAGTAATTGCACAAGCATACATATAACCCCAACGTTGACTTTCCCTTTTTCAGATTTCATGTGTGAGATACAAAGAAGATATCCACCGCGTTGCTGAAGCTGACGACTTTGGGATTCCTCTCCATTATGCTGCATATCTGGGCAATCAGAAGTATTTGAACTATTTTTAAACCTCGATTTCTCCCTTGCTTACGTGAAGGACCAAGAAGGGATTCTGCACTTCACAATGCAGCTGGCACTGGCCAAGATCCGTTGTAGAGAAGATCATCAAGCGATGTCCAGATACTTTTAAATTCTCGATAACAGAGGGAGAAGGCTCTCATGTTGCTGCAGAAAAAGGAAAGAGTAAGGTGGTCAAAATTTTCCTACTAGCAGGAGTTATTGGGGATCTTTTAAATGAACAGGATAAAGATGGAACACCCCTTTTCATTCGCTGGCCTCGGAAGCCATCGAAAGTTTCTTTACTGATAGAAATGATCTTGTTGACAAAGGGGCCACAAACAGGCAGGGTTGACTGCATTTGACATTATTACTACACAGCTTACACAATATAAAAAGGTACTCTCCTGGTAATCCAAACAATTAGAATTGGATGCAAATCAGAGGATTATAACCTAAAAATCCAAGTTGAGAAATGTTGTTTCTACTATTATGTTTGATGTTGGCGGACTGACACAATCACTGCTGCCATTCTGGATGAGTTAAATTACTCCTTCTGGGAACAAAAATGACTATAATTACACAGCATACTTTCAGAATATTAAATGTAATCGGCATAGTACAATGACTAGTTTTAAATCCTCGCAGGCTACATTATGTGGAACTTGAAGGACGGGGCGTCTGCAAAGTTTGAAACAAGCAGCCATCACAGAAGACAAGAAGTGCAGCTGCGGAGCAGCCAGACAAGGCAACCGCAACAAGTAGAAGGAAGGGCCTTGAGCGGTACAGCCAGGAGGAAGGGTATAATGCCGAAATAAATCAAGGAAGCATGCTGTCATCCACAGAGAACGGAAATACAAATGATGTTCCTCAACACTAGAAGGAAATGGGTATCTTAATTTCTGGGCAACAATTGTCGAGTGTCACCTTGCAGCAGCCCTTTGGGTGCCTCGTGGCCAAGGCAAGGCATACAATTCTAAGCAAAAATTCGAGTTTTGGACTGTTCATGATATCTCTTTTGGATTATCAACTGCCTCAATGTTTCTCCATTATGGGGCTTCTGGCGTGAAAAGGATTATGTGCCGCATATTGATTAAATATGCCTTTTGTTCAATGCTGTAATATACATTTGGTTTTAGCCTTCCTTGGATATGTGGGCTGACCTTGCAGCCACCGTGGTAACTGTTGTTGTTTCCTTTTGGCCTTTAATCTACACTGAATCCTCTAAGTGTGTAACATTAAAAATGTTGGTCTAGTTTCCCATTTCAATTTGTATATACAAACGCACGTAGGAACAAAGGGAAGATTAATATACGTTTCGCTCTTGATGCTGTATTGATTTCCATTCAAGTCGTGTGTACTGCATTGTCATTTCAGTTGCTTCTGATAATTCTTCATTTTGTGGAGACGTAATTATATGAGAAGAAGAAGAATAATAATAAAAAAAAAAAAGACGAACTACAACTGTGTGGATTATGGGAGTGTATGTTTGTCCGTGGTGGGAATCCAAATCTCGGGATAAGGATTCAGGAATCCAAATTGAACTTGCGACATTTCTTGCAAGTCTTGACCTATGTTTTCTTCTGAGGTAAAAAAAGGTATAATTGTCGCTAAGAGATTGTTCTAAATTTTTAGTTTATGAATAGTCATTCAGCAAATGTGAATTTTTAGAAGAGTGCTCGAACTTAGCCGGGACTTAACAAATGATTTAAGAAAATTCAACTTCTCACGCGGAAGGTCGATATACTGATATTTTATTTTAAATATGTCCTTGAAATTCTAATTTAGCATTTTAAAAAATCAATTATTATTTTAAAAAATAAAATTAAAAGAAGAAGAAGAAGAAGAAGAGAAGCTTATGGTTGCCCTTTATTAGGCATGTTACGATCGCTACAAAGGAAAAGGGTCAAACTAAATTTTAAAAAAGTAAATAAATATAAAATAAAGAGAAGGCTGCAGTTTTCTACGCAATTTCCTCTCTCTCCTGAAAAAGAATTAAGAAATATATATACACACCTATATATATAAAAAACACCCAAACACGCAACCTACCGTACTAATCATTTCTCTCTTCCTCTCTCTAAGGTTGGAGACTACCAGTTCTCGGAGAGGCGGCCACCTCCTTCCTTAACCCTAGGCGCCTCCGATCCCTCCTTCGTCTCGGTTTATGAGGTACTTTCTCTTTCCTTCTTTACATGCAGTTGCGTTGGCTTTCTTGTTTTCTTTTCCTTTAATTTTTAATTTTTTTAAAGTTTATCTACTCGATACATCGCTGTAATTACCCTCCGCCGATCTGGTTATCTTGAAACTTAGATTTCTTTTTAAGACCTCATTTACCTGAGGAGCTAATGATTCTGTTTTTTATTTTATTTTGTTATTATTATCCTTCGTTTCTTTCTTTCTTTGTTCTTTTTAAATAAAAGATATGTAATTTTCACTCACCTCATAGTATATTTGAAAATGGAGAAAAAAAAACTCGAAAAATGACTCTCTGAATCAAAGTAGCATTGATAAGGAGAGAATTTTTTTAAACTGCAACAAGATATAAAATATCCAAACTAAGTATCTATAATGTATATGTATATTCATGGAAACGTACAAAGACAGTATTTATGTAAATATACAAAGTATTTCTATAATTTTGCTTCAAAGATCCTCATCAAGAACATCAACCTTTGCAGAGAACTTACGAAGTAAAATTATAGAGATACGTTGCATATTTGCATAAATGTTGCATTTGTCCTGTGAATGTATCCATATACATCATAGATACTTGGTTTGAATATTTTATGTCTTGTTGCAGACAGCTCAAAAAAGGTGTCTCCTTTTCAATGCTCCTTTGATTGACAGAGCTATTTCTCGAGTTCTTTTCTCTGTTCTCAAATATGCTATGACTCTTGATGGTGAGTGAGCATTTAGATATCTTTTAGCAGGCCAGGATGAGGGTCACGGAATGCATGTAACCCCCACAGCAACACGATGGCATAGGTTGCCAACCAATCTGCAACACTATTCTACTCTTTGTAAAAATGTGTGATCCTGACCTTCCATTCTTTCTGTATTAGGTCTTTGCAATTTTTTTTTGGATTCATTACATTTTTCATATTGGCTTTTTTTTCCTTCCAACACATGCCTTGAGCTCTGGTAGTTGGGTTTATTTTTCATGTGATGGTGTTGGAACCTCTGGACATTAGATGGGCGTTAACTTCTATGATTTAAGAAGTACTAGGTTTTTGAATAAAATGAAATACCAGTTGGGAAAAATTCTTTAGGAATTTTTTTTTAAAAAAAGAAACGAAAGAAAGAAAGTACGTTGTGATTATTGTGTTGGGTAGTTAGCATTTCATTTGCAATAGGGAGAATAGGAAATTTAAGATCGATCATCTTTTAGGGGCAGACAGCGCAGGGACTTAAGCTAAGGGTCGTCACTTTGTTGGGGGCCTATATTGTTGAGTCCATAGTCCTGCAGATGCACCTGCCTGTAGTTGTACAAATCTTAAATCCTAGTAGTTAGTCCCCTTGGTCGGTGAGGGAGAGAGCTGAAACTCTTTGTTGTCTCTCCTTCAAAATCAACAGCCAGCCAACTAACTTACTGTGCTGCCGTAAAAAAGAAAGAAAGAAAGAAAGAAAGAAATTATATTACACTTACTCTTATTTGTTTGTGTATATAATTTAATTCATTTATTGCTGTAGCGGAACAAATGACCCTCTCTTCAGTACCCTCTTATTCTTACTTCTGCTGCGCTTACTCCTCCCCAACTCCCATACACGTCTGCAAGGCCACCGCCAACAACCACCATAATAGCCATGCCCACTCACAGGACGCTGCGTTCATCAAACGCGCCGCCAAACTGGCCGACAAGTCCGCCGGCTTCACGTCTCCCCACCCAAACTTTGGCTGCGTGATTGCCACCCCTGCCGGTAACATTGCTGGAGAAGGATATCTGTATGCTCAAGGAACGAAACCAGCAGAGGTTCTGGCGGTGGAGGCCGCTGGAGCATGGAGTCAAGGCGCCACAGCTTATCTCAACATGGAGCCTGGGGATTGCCATGGTGACCATACTGCCGTCTCTGCCCTTGTTCAGGTCTGGTTCGCAAATCAACCAACATTATTTTTTTCAAAATTTATTATTATTATTATATTAAAATTTTATTAAAAAAATCTAAGGGGAAAATTAAATTTTATTTGTGAAAGTTGCCTAGAATAGATGATTGACATTTTGTATAGTGTAGGTTAGGCAGGAGTTGATAGAGTTGTGATTGGGATTAGACATCCTTTACGGCATCTACAAGGCAATGCTGTAAGTGCTCTACGATCTCAAGGTTTGCAGGTTGATGTTCTTGAAGAGGATCTACAAAGTAAAATTATAGAGGTATGTTGCATATTTGCATAAATGTTGCATTTGTCCATTTCCACACCTGTTTGTCAATGAATGAATGCATATACATCATAGATACTTGGTTTGGATATCTTATGTCTTGTTGCAGGAAGCTCGAAAAAGGTGTCTCCTTGTCAATGCTCCTTTGATTCACAGAGCTATTTCTCGAGTTCCTTTCTCTGTTCTCAAATATGCTATAACTCTTGATGGTGAGTGAGCATTAGATATCTTTTTTTTTAATAATTTAATCGATTCTCTGCTGTCTTGATGGTGAGTGATGCTATGACCTTTTTTTTATAATACTTTATCTTTTTTTTAATAATTTGGTTGGTTAGTTGAAGTAATATAATTAGCTGAAACCAGGTTTCAATGCTTTGAATCATTGCATGTATAGTGCCTTCCGATATCCCCTTGACGTGCATATTTGCTTACTACTCTCTCTCTTGGATGATAACAGGAAAAATTGCTGCTAGCAGTGGGCATGCAGCCTGGATAAGTAGCAGGGAGTCAAGGAATCTAGTTTTTGAACTGAGGGGTAGAAGTGATGCTGTTATTGTTGGAGGGAATACTGTACGCAAGGACAGTAAGTACGACTATAACTTTCAACAGTCAAATTTCTTGGACTTCAGATGATTTGGAAGTGTCTAGGTTTTGTTTCTTTGGTGCTAACTTGTTTTGAAAATAGATCCGCGATTGACAGCCAGACATGGTGGTGGGCACATGCCCATTCGTATTGTAATAACACAGACACTTGATCTTCCTGAAGAAGCAAACCTTTGGGATGTTTCTGATGGCTCCACCATAGTTGTAACACAGAGGGGTGCTAGGAGGAAGTTCCAGAAATTACTTGCATCCAAAGGAGTTGAAGTGGTGGAATTTGACATTCTAAATCCGAGAGAAGTTATGGAATATTTTCATGATCGTGGATATCTTTCCATTCTGTGGGAGTGTGGAGGAACATTGGCAGCTTCTGCTATTTCTTTGGGTTTAATACACAAGGTCTAGCCCCCAACTCTCCCATCCCTACCTCTTTCTTTCTCTGTCTCTGTCTCTGTCTCTCTCTCTCTATCTCACGCACAGCCTTTGCTGCTCATTTTTTATCATTTATCTTCTTTCTGAGCCCATATTATACATTAGTCATAGATGTAACTCCTAACTAGAAAAGCTTTCAAAGGAGATGCAGTCTTCAATTTTTCCTGAGAAGAATTCCAAGAGAAGTCAAGCTTAGAATCACCCTGCAGTTAACCCAATGGTTGGATTTTTCAAACTTATGATGGCTATCTTAGGTTCTCTGCTACTTAGAAGTATCGCTAGTCAAGGTTATGTCAGCCTTTCCATGTTGAACCTATCGTAATTGCTTGTCAATAGGAGCTTACTCTCCACACTTGTCTTTCAAGCAGCAATTTATTTGGATTTTCTTGTCTTGAAAATTTGAAATCTCTCTTTCATTGCATCTTAGCCCTTGCCATGTTAGGAGATGCTCAAAATGTGGTAAAATGTATAGATTTATAGCTTTTGCAATTGATTTCTGTAAATTCTTAACTTTGAAGAAGGTGCAGCATTTTACACAGTACTTACCGTTATGTGATTGCATTTGTGATGTCACAACGCAGAGAGTATATCAAAAGATAAAAGAGATGTGTATTTTTCTGTGCTGTCATAGAATGTCCAGCATGATTTCACCTATCTTTAGCAATTTCCAGTGATCATCATCATCATTCAAGAATGTTCAGCATGCTATTTTCTTTAAATGTCTGCAGCCCCATTGTGACTTTCTTTTTATCTCTTCTCCTTTCATTTTTTATTGCAGGTTTATGCCTTTATTGCCCCTAAAATTATTGGTGGAAAGAATGCGCCATCTCCAGTGGGTGAACTTGGGATGGTTGAGATGACGCAAGCCTTAGATTTAATTGATGTTCACTATGACCAGGTTGATAGAGCTATAGGAAATGTTTTCAATGTAGCTCATTTGTATGCCTGAGTTGATTATATTTTCCCTCCCATTTTCTCATTTTGTTTTGTAATTGGTTGTACATGATACCGTGTTACTGCTCCAAAGATAGCCTTAGTTGCATTTTTTTCATTAAGAACATGAGACAATATGGAGAAGATTAGCACTGCTGGATTCTTGTCAATAAATTCACTTTCACTTGGTTTAATGGGCTTTCCCATTTCTGATGTTTGCTTGACTTCATTCCCAATATTACTTGACCAGCTCTTGAGAGTTAGGTACATTCTGAAGTTATCACCTAATACAGAATTGGCTTCATCTCACAACTCAGCATCTGAAGATGATGAGCTAAACACTAACTGTGGTTACTATTGAGAATATGGGTTGTACATAGAAATTTATGTCTGTGCCACTTAACTTTTGAAGCAAAATGGCTTTGGTCAGGCACCAGCTGCAGGGCCATCAACCACCCACTTGTGCACTTGAATGCAGAGATATTGGTCTGGTTGGCATGGAGAGGGCTGTTCAACCCCCTTCCCCTCTCCCCGTCCTGAGTTATATATATTGGCGAATTGTAGAAATAGTGATTTAATATTCCACGTTATTTGTGATATCTCTGAGCATTTTGATTGTGACTAATTTGTTTCTCAGGTTGGACCTGATGTGCTTGTTAGTGGATTTCTGCAGCCCATACCAGATCTGACTCCCGTTATCCCATCAGAGAATGAAACTTTTGCAATTGATCCTACAATTAGTCCTTATGAATTAAGCATCATATTCTTTTACAAAACTTGGGATCCTTACGGAGCTTTTTCAAACTTTTCACACCATCCAATTCAGATGCCTGATGACAGTGGTGGCTATGCCTCATGGTCAAGCGTAGAGCACTATTATCAGGTAATTCTGTCGACTGTAAATTCTATTTTCTTTTTCTAAATTATTGGGGAATTTGTTACAGATTTCTGAGTTTCAGGCATACAAATTTGTTGGGGTAAATGACCCTGTAGCAAGAGATTGCATTGAGAAGATAAAATCTGCAAAGAGTCCAGAAGAAGCAGCACGTATGGGAAGGTCATTGCAGAGGCAGCGCCCTGATTTGGTGCGTTCTTTCTTCCTTATGACAATGAGATGCCCTTGGAATGAAATCTTAATATTCTTTTTGTATGTAGTTAGCATATTAACTGAAAGCATTGAAAAGCTTAGGGGCAGCACCACCCAACTGTGCTTCTAGGGGCATGAATGAAATGCCTTTTCAAGCCTTTCTGTAGAATCTTCCAGTAATCAACCAAGCAACTAGACCGTAGAGCTCTGCTTTTTCTCTCTGTTTTTTTTTTTCATTTCTGAGTGAGATTTCTAAGCAAATAATTACCTCCAATTTTCCTAACCATTGGATGGAAGCTAATATTATGCAGGTGAGAAGTGACTGGGAAAGTATCAGGATCGATGTCATGTACAAGGCTTTAAAATGCAAATTCTCAATATATCCTCATTTGAACTCTATGCTGCTCTCAACTGCTGGATGTGCACTGGTTGAAGCTTCACCACATGATTTATTTTGGGGTGGAGGGCGGGAAGGGGAAGGCCTAAATTATCTGGGGAGGCTGCTGATGCAATTGAGGTCAGAGTTTCTAGGTGAGTCTTCCTCGCCAAGCGAAAGTGCTTCCTTAGCCCTATAATACGTGCATGAAATAAATAGTGAATAACTTATGGTGGGGCATTTGTCGTAACAATTATTCCATTTGACTGGAATAAGCTAGATTTCTGTATAATTATTTGAAATATTACTAATTTGATAATGGGGAATCCAAATTGCATTCAAATAAATAAGACAGTGTATAATATATAGGTTGTTTTTCATGGCAATCATGGTTTAGGATACAGATGTTTGGATTGAAAGATACGCAAGTCGCTATTATTGCGGTGGATTGGATTTCTGAACTTCCCATATATAGCTTGTGCTTTTCAAACTCTAGGGTGGTAAACGAATGATTGGGCCTCCTAGTTTGGCAGCATGTATACGGATGGTTTGATCAGATGGGTTTGACCAAAAGAAATTTATCAAAATACGTATCAAATGATCAAAAAGATTTAGATTGAAAGTTGTTGAGGATCTTTGGGGGTAAAAGAAAACTGTCCAACAACAAGGATAGCAAATGGGGTATATACGTGGCCAACCATTAATTGTCTAATTAGGAACGAAAAGAGCATATTTATATTTATTACTTGAGTAGACGATTACCTTTGCTTGCACACTTCGAGGCTGGAGGTGCCTACGCAAGTTTGGTAATTGTCCTCATCATACGACCTGTTTTTTGAAGTCATCAAGGGATTTCTCTTTTCTTTAATAATTGATTTTCTCTGTGTTTAGTGTCATTCAGAGATGTCTTCACATGGCTTCATTTTAGTTAAAGCGACTTTGGGATTAAGTTGCGTACTTGTGATGCCGCAATCCTGAACAGCCACGCACGCACATGCACGCCAGCAAATGATCCATTATGTATCGGCTCTATTATTTAGTTTTTGTTAAGCGACTTCGGTCGACTATATGATTATAGCATCCGCAACCATAAAAACTCTGAAATTTCCAACGAAACCAGCACCCTGGCCTCCTCTGCGTGGCCCTTGTTCTGATGAGCGATACGATTCTTTCTTTCTCAGACGATAATGATTTGAACATAAACGAGGAGCAATTGGATGGTATTCCATTGACCCTCAGATTTCCCCGCGCTGCCAACCTTGAACAAGATTCTTGAAAAATTTGGGAGACTGGCGTGGAACTCGTATTCAGGAAATCGTACGTTTGAGAAGAAAGGCGGTTTGACCAATAGATTATTATAAATAATTATAAAACCAAAAGCTGTTTACAAGGGCGGATCCTGACAATCATACTTGACGTAATGGCGGCTAACTTATTATTAATCATTACATATATGTTTCAAAATTTAAAAATTAATAAAAAGAGCATTCAGATATTTTTTTTATTTAATTAAATTTTAATAAAAATATATTAATTATTTAAATATTATTAAATCTCTTTTAGGATTAAAAGTTACTCATTATTAACTTATTCCACCTTCGAATAGTTTTTGAATATTAAATAAGGCAGATCGAATTACCCCTCCCCTCTCCCTCACAATCACCTCCAGTCTAACATCATTATTTGATATGTACGACTTTGAGAATTTTTGCTATTAAGTTACATTTTTTTTTAATTTTAAAATTAATTATAAATTATAAATTATTATCTTAAATAATTCTTTTTTTTTCCTCAAAAAATTATCAAATTAGTAGATATATAATTTGACTTATTAAGACTACATAAAAAAAAATTAAATATGTCTTTAAAATATAAAAATATGTCTAAATACATATTTTATTGAATTCCTGTTATTTCTGACTCATCTCATCTAAAAGACAAACTGTTTACATCTTTTTACTTTGAAAATTTTATATTTTTTTATCATATATGAAAAAATAGAGAAGAAATTTGAATTTTAAATTAATTTATAAATTTAAATATTAAATATTATTATTATTATTATTATTATTATTATTTTTAAAAAAAAAGAATTTAAAGTTTGAGATTTCTTGAAAGCTTATCTCAACTGTCAAACTGATGGGGCTCAAAACGTGGCAAACGACGAAAGAGGTAGAACGCAAGACCTAACCATCTGCAAAAGTGAATATAACCAGAAATTCTTGTGGCCTTGGGGCAAAAGATAGTAATAATACTGTAGAGCGCTGAGTCACACACGAAACCAAGAGGTGTACGATATTGCTTTTGAGAAGGTGACGACGCATCATGTCTGTCTCGCCCATATGTTTGCAATTTTCACATTCAGTCACGAAAGATTGGACTGTTATCTACTCGGTTCTGATACTTTTGGGACCCTGTACTGTACAATCTCTCTGTCGACCAATAAAGAAAATAAGAAGTCCGGAGAATTTGGCCGTCAGGGTGCTTCACATGTTGGACAATAATAAATCAATTGCTATGAATTGACGGACGGCAGGATGCTACGCAGTTGGGTTGGGACCAGCTTCCACATCTGCTCGCGGAAGAAACATTCCAAATGGAACCCTACCCTATTGCAACAACCGCAGAAACATTCCAGTAACTTTTTTTTCTTTTTTTTCCCTTTCAACTTCTCTGATCAAAGATTCTCATAATTCCTCTTGTGAAGAACATGCGCTGGACGGAAATAAACCACCCTGCAAGAGACACTACGTGTTGAAACTAACTTGCTTACACGTGCGCCAACATGACCAAAAGAAACAAAAAAACCAGAAGCTAGTCCAGCCCACCAACCACTTGTACACATGAACACTTGAGGGACTAATGCAACGATTTTGTACCGTGTCATCCGCATGCAAAGCAGGGTAACGAAAAAACAACAATAAGAACAAACGGGTAATTAATTTCCCTAAACTTGCCTGCAAGCAGCGTTGCCCATTGAAGGACAAATAAGGAGTCTCACCCTAATAACAACTCGCCAACCCATAAACAAGACGGAAACAAGTAAACAAGACACAGAACTGATCATACCTCTTAAATACCAATGTTCACAAAATCAGTGAAGCAAAAGGTATGCCTGCAATAAACTGCAGCTACTGACAAAGTCAAGACTAAGAGAGTGTTGTAAGAGAGTCTGACAACACAAAATCATACTTTCAATCCACAAGTTCAAGACATAGGAAGAACTACAAATTCTCATACCCAACAGCTCGCAGAAATCATACTAATAACGATCATGGCGCCTGCAAAAGAGAAATTCACATACTGGTCAAATGACGAGTATTATTCTTGTCACTATATTGTGAGAGCAGCAATTATAGATGATTTTGGATCCTTAAGTTGTTCGACAACATTCCATCAAAAAGATGTTCTTACACAATTGAAGAGGTGTTTTCAAATGCCCTGGTTCCACATTCTGATGCACATTGCATAATTAAACAGTATGTATAATCATGCCTCCTACTCACTAGTTTTAAGTATAAATCAACAGTAGTCAACAGCACAAAACCATATTGACATTAGCTTTGTCTTGAACTAGCTTTATTTGACACATTCATCCATCTTTGGTACACATGCATGTAGCAGCTAATTTGAAGCATTAGTGCACAAACAAAGCAGAAAAACTAATATGTAAAGTATGATTGTAGCTATAACAGGTCCAAACACTTATCAACAAGCTAGATATAGGGATATATTTCTACCTGTGGCGATCATAATCCCTAGATCGTTCCCTGGACCGGGAGCGTGACCTACGGCTACTTCTAGAGTCATAACTGCGGGAACGATCTGAATCTCTGCCACGTTCCCGATCATACCCATGATCTCGATCATAGTGCCTGCTGCGATCTCTGCTCCTTTGATCATAATCCCTTGCTCGGTCACGACTATCACCCTGTTCCCGATCCCTGCTTGATTCTCTTTCATGATCTCTACTTTTTTCTTTTGATCTGCAAGGTACAATTTAAGAATATGGGCACAGTATGTGGAAGAGGTAAAAAACTTGTAAATGATAGATCTTATATAATCCTTTGCTACTTCTGAGAAACAAATGATACAACCTTCTATCATCATGGCGATCACCTCTGCGGAGTTTGTTTCTCTCTTCCTGACAGATAAAATTACAAAAAAAAAAAAAAAAAAAAAAAAGCTACTGAAAACATACTTCAAATGGCATGAATATCACTCCACTTAAGGAAAAAGTAAAATCCTGTAAAAGAATGGTAGAATGAACTTATGGTAAACATGCGTTAATTCACAAATAACAAATCCAAACAGATATTTCCAGTGCTTTAAAGATCAGAATAGACATGCTTCATGGGAATACCACTCATTAGGCAGATATTTACCATCATTCTGCAATTATTTCACATCATTTCAAAACACCAACATGAGCAACTACAGAAGTCAGCACCTTACCTTTCTCACCTGCAGAATATACAGGTCAGGTGCCCTTGCCCAGTCACTTGAAAACAAGTAAATGACAAAAATGCAACATGTAAAGGACTTTAATGTTATTCTATTTTCAATTCCTTTACCTACTACTTGTCATCAATACTTTACAACTTGGCCAATCAACAGTGCAGGATTCTATATCTCGTGCATTTCAAGCAACATGCAAAATTCCAACAGCCACATTATGCACATATAAAATGCATCATTATAGTTAGGAAGATTTAATTATCACAGAAGATTTGGTTAGCTATACTCACACAGTGAGTGAGACAACCCTTTTATGCAACATTCTTTTTAGATTCAGTAACACATAATTAGGCTGTTCTTCAGTATGTAACTTGCTGGAAGATATCAAAGTAAGTTTGAAGCATACTTGTCACTTGTATTCTTACACACTCCTTTTATGGATTTATTTGTGTTATTTAAAGGCATGGAAAAAAGGGGAATAAGGAATTATTCTTCTCCGAGGTTAGAAAAACTCACAGATGGAATACTAACTGAGAATCTCTATAGAAGAATGTGAAACATTATACCAGCACCTGAACCAACATATTCAGAATACCAACTTAAAGACATCCCAATAACATAATAGCTATAAGACTATCTGTCACACTCAGGACAATTAGCATTTAGTTCTACACCCAACCCACAGAAAAATATTATGAATTTGTGTTTTTCCTTAATATTAGGGAATCAAAGGAGTTATGTTGAGTTGAGTATGTCCACAGCACAATATTCCTTTCTTGACTGAGCAACTAGCTCAAAATAGAAATGGACCAAGTAAAATTTTCCCCCATTTTCATACCTGCAGTTCTGCTAGTTTTTCACGGATTTGCATATAGCCAAGATGGAGCTTTCCTCCAAAATGATCTGCTAAACGCCGGTCACTGAAAATAGCAAATGCCTGCTCTAAGTTTCCAAAGTAAGGCTGCAAATTTTCAGTAACAAAAAATTTCCCCAGAATTTTCTAACCATAGCACAATCTATAAAAATATAAAACAGAATAAAACGCACATTCTTTAGCTGCAAAAGTTATCCGCGTAAAACTGGGCCCAAAAGCCTGCTGGTAACAAGGTATAATAGTTGGGTCAAATGCAGAACCACTTGAAACCCAAATACTAATTGTTTCCCTCACAAAAACTTTGAAAACAAGGTTGACTACTAAAGAAAGGCAATGAACACTGTACCTGTCATATACACTCAAAAATGCTCCACAGATGTCACAAACACGCAACTTTTGATCAGTCTGAAACACATGCAATTAAAAAGAATATTAGGAAAATATTGCAAGCAAAAAAGCCAACTTAAGAACCAAAAAGGAAACAGATAGTTAAGAACTCAAGACTTAGTTATCTCCAAAATTTCAACTGTTACTAAGAGAACCAAACCCTACCTAAAACAGAAAATGTGTTCAAAATATTGTATTTTCATCAATCCCATGATTTCCATAAACTGCATGAATAGAAAGCCACAAAACCCTAACATTGACTTAGAAAAAAGGAATGAGTATCTAAGAAAATTGGTTAGGAGCACATAAAAGTGTCCCAGAGCATGAGGCTCTGACAGTTGAGATTCAAGAACACAAATGAGATCAGAAAATCCAGGAACCAACAATGCTTGTGGACAATCATTGCACCTAAAGGTGAAAAGTGGTTCTCTTTAAGTTCCGGAGGATATAAATTACTAATTGCTTGGCTCACACTTTAGAGCATAAAGTTCAGTTTCTACAACCATGTTAAATATGAAAGCCAAATGCACAATTGAGGGGTTTTACTTCAAGACATGTTGCCTACGGTCCTTGTTGCAATATGTTTTTATTTCTTGGTCAACAAATACTCCACCCTATCCAAAGAACAAAATAATATATACACACAAACACCCAAATAAAGACCCTAGAAAAATGTACTTACAATGCGCACATCAGCAGCAGTATACTTGGAGGAATCTGTAGGAGGCTCCTGTCTGGCAGGAAGCTGTAGATAGGGAAAAAGGTGAGTTTAAAAATCTATACCCACAGTTGGAAAAGGAAGGAGTGGAGCAAGGAAAAGAAACAGAAAGAAAATACAAGAAGCATGTAGTACAAAAAAAAGAAAAACTGTAAAACTATTCTATGCCATGATAAAGAATTAAGAACCTTCTTAAGTGCTTCAGCCTCTTCCAATGCTTTTTGAGCTTCATCTACCATTCCTTGCTCGCCTAAACAATGTAAAAAGTTCTGAGCATGGCACACAACTTGACAAAGATTTTTGTTTTGGGGTGGGGACAGAGAGAAGGGTAAGACACGCAGTATTGTTCAAGTTAATGCCAATGAACTAGAGAATAGTTCTCCAGTAATACAACTAGAATTATGATACCATTATGCAAGAATGAGCCATCATGTTGAACATCATACCAAAGCAAAGCAGATCGCTGTACTTCCAAAACTCATCAAAAAATCCAACTTACCCAAAAAAGGTCTACCAAAGTTCAATTAAGATTTTAATGCAGTGGCAATTATAGAACAAAAGATCTTAAGCTGAAAACAGGGGAAACAGGCTGTATATGAGGAAAAATTAAAATTAACAAATTAACAATACCACAAGGAGACAATCACTATAACTCTTAATCTTATAAAAAAGGGGCCTCATTTAGGCATTGCATGCATTGATATGTTGACCACAGAATGAATGAGTTTGAGTAACCACTGACTCACCCAAATCCTCTGCTTTCTTCAGCTTTTCATTTATCATTTCTTGGGTGCGGGCATCTGGAGCAGCTACAGGCAAGGGTGCTAAGGATGGTGGGTTTGGCAGTGGTTGAGGTAAGGAAGCTCTATCTTTGTTGAAAGCCTCCAAAAGAAGGGCAGACTATCACAAGAATGCATGCATTAGAACAAAATTTGACCCAATATTACATGGCTTATCAACCTGCCTGTACAGGCTCCCAAAACAGAACCCAACAGGTAATTTTAATCATTTGCAAGCTATTCTATACCTGCTTTTCTGCCCTTTCACTCCTGAGTTTCTCAACTTCTTCCATTGCTTGGATCTTGAAATCAGTCTTGCCTTCAAGGTCTGCAAATATATGGAAACATACATATGTTGTCTGATATTAGAAAACCAAGATAAGCACTTGAAAATCCCTATGGACTTTGAGAAGCTTATAAAACAATAGCTATCCAGCATAAACTGCATTGATGCATGCATAGCATGAAAACAAATATGGCTATTTTGACATAAAAAAAGAAACCTTAAAAGCTACCAATAAATATGGCTATTTGGAAAAGCTTACATGGACTCAACAGAGTGATTATGCAGTGTCACAAATCATTCAATACAGATGCCTATGTGACTTCGGCCACACATAAAAGCAGTAAACTCCAGTGTTTATTTCGTATGGTCCAACCAACATAATTTCCTGGAGCTATTATTGGAAACAAACAACACACAATAAACAAATTTTCAAGGCATTTCTTACCATATTTATCAGCTTCTTTCAACTTCTCTTTGATCTGCTTTGACAGCTCGATTATCTTGGGTGTCTAAGATTTCAAGAAAGAGAATCATTTCCACTGAAAAAGAGATTATGAAGGAGAAAAACAGAAAAAGCAGAGAGACCAAAAAAGAGTGCCAATGAACCTGTGTAACCTCAGATACTGAAATTGCAATAGCAGCCTTTGCATCCTCCTCATTCTCAAGGCGCTTAAGAGCTCTACCTATCTTCTTATCACACTCGACGATGAGCCTATCAATGACATCCTCCAACTCTCTATCATAGTTATCTACACCCTTGGCCTTTGCTTCTCCATATCTTGGTAGAGTTAAAGAAGCATTGGAAAAAAAAAAAGCTTGCAGAACTTTCAATGATATTGAACTGGAAGGAATAAAGGTTTTTTTTTTTTTTAACATATTTGAGATTTCAAATAAGGAGCATAAACCATTATTAGATATCTGACATTTTTTTAACAAAGTGGAGAACAGAGGGACTGCAGAACTCAAGACGGAATTAAAAGAAGGATACTCTTTACGCAGTTGCAAGGAGTGGACCTTTGGGCAAGGCCCCATATCCATTTTCTGAAATAAATAAGAAAGGGCATAAAGCATGAATAGAATGAACATAACAACACGAACACACCACCACCATAGCATGAACTTGAACTCCGAAAAAAAAAAGGAATAAAAACTTAAAGATGCAATTGATTGAGAAAAATAGTTCCATATCTGCCTAATAGTCTTGCACAGTCAAAGGAAGAAACAGGGCATATCGCACGATAATAACCAACGAAAAAGAATGTCCGATCTCTCTGTCTGTTGTTGACTTCATTCACAAACAAACTGAAGATGTCATTCGAAATAAGTTGTTATATGATGCATCCGACTATTAGGGTTTCAATTCAAGGAAAAAAAAAAGTAAAAAACCAAAAAAAAAAAACAAGAAGAAGAGGAAAAAATAGAGGGGGGGTTGGGAAGCGGGGGAGGGGAGAAGAAGAAGTAACGTACTGTGAGCTGGAAGAGGTCGTGAGGGCAAAGGCCGACCAAGAACAAGCGACAGACATCGCGATCGTAGTACTTGCGATTGACCTCCCTGACGTCACCGTTTCGATTCGCTCCCATAAGGACATCCAGCTGCTTTCTCATCGCGTCCATCTTTCCTCTCTCTCTCTCTCTCTCTCTCCTTTCTCTTATACACATCTATATGTGTATAAGAGACAGATCTCTCTCTCTCTCTCTCTCTCTCCCTGGTCTCTCTTCTCACACACTCGATGCGCCTAGGGTTTCTTGGGCTTCTTCCACTTGCAACTCTGTTAAGAGTTAGAGAGAGAGAGAGAGAGAGAGAGAGAGAGAGAAAAAGAGCTATTATGGTTCTGGCCAAAAGGAAAAATCCCTCAAAAAAGTTTTTATCCCTCTCATTGCACGCATACACACGCGTAGACCAGAGCCTGTCTCTTATACACATCTAGATGTGTATAAGAGACAGGCTCTGGTCTACGCGTGTGGCTGCGTGCAATGAGAGGTGTTGACACATTTTTGAGGGATTTATCCTTTTGGCCACAAACAAAATATCTCTTTATCTCTCTCTCTCTCTCTCCAACTCTTAACAGAGTTGCACGTGGAAGAAGCCCAAGAAACCCAAGGCGCATAGAGTGTGTGAGAAGAGAGACAGGGGAGAGAGAGAGAGAGAGAGAGAGAGAGAGAGAGATAAAGAGCTATTTTGGTTCTGGCCAAAAGGATAAATCCCTCAAAAAAGTTTTAATCCCTCTCATTGCACGCATCCACACGCGTAGACCAGAGCCCACCGACTCCAAATATTTTATTTTACATATATATATATATATTTTTTTTTGAGGGGAATTCCCCAAGTCCAAATACTGCCCATCCATATGACCTCAGGAATTGGATGCCCAACATGAAGTAAACTTTTTCCAAGCCCAATACTGCTCGCTAGTAATCCTTTAAATATGTAAGCTGGAAGGCCCAAAATAAGGACTCGGGCGAGATTAAATGGACGCCTCCTCCTCCTCCTCCATCATCTCCCCCCTCCCCCCAGCCCTCAAGCAACCCATCTCTCTCTCTCTCCCCCTCTTCTCTGCCCTTCTAGTGAGAGGAAAGCTTCTTCCGAGTCAGAGAGTTAGTCATTTCTACAGAATAGATTTGGGAATTACAGTGACGATGATGAAGATGAAACGGCTCTCCTGCTTCTCTCCCTATCCGTTCCCATTATTATCGTCGTCGTCATCATTATTTTTGTCGTTGTTGTTGTTATCAGCAATAACAATAACCTCGTACGCTTTCGAATCCGATGAGCTTCTGGTAGACGACGAAGAGTTTGGTCTTGAGGGAGGCCGGCCTCCGCCTCTGTCCCACTCGCAACAGACCCCACCTGATCCCCACGCGTACAACACACCACCATCCCCAACTCCTCCTACCTTCACAACCCGAAAGAAGTTTTCGGATCCCGATTCCGATTCTAAGATCCACTTCACCCTCGAACACGCCTTCGGCGACTCTGATTTCGTTCCCGCTGGCACCTTCTCTGCTCGCCTCAAAACTTTGCATAACGGCCGCCTGGTCATCCTCTCTCTCTATCTCTCGTCTTTTCTGCTATTACTCTTAAGTATTTTTTTCCCACCTGTTTTCTAAAATTAATTCAGACCCATCAGTAATGTTAGCGGAGAGTTAGTTGAAGACTTTTGTATTTTTATAGTAAATACTCAGCTTTCAAAGCTTGCTTGACTCATCTCCAATTGTATTTATTTTTGGATGAGAATTTGCTTCTCTTGTGCACTAATGTTACCATGAGACACTGGTACTGGATACCATTGTAACCAAGTGAAATACTTGTATGATGGTCAAAATATATTTAGTGGAATGTTTTCTGTCTGTGCCCAGTCACTTTCAGAACACGAGAAAATCAGTTCCTAGTTCCTACAACTGTTACAGGGCTTCCTCCTTTTCTTTCCTCTTTCTTAGCAATCAAGTTGAGTTGAGTTTTAGCACCTTAACTGTTTGTTTTTTACAGCGCGAAGCCTGAATTCATTATCTGACTCACATTCAAAATTACTTCTAGCAGACGCTTACAAAGTTGCGGTTTACAAGAAATGCTTTCACCAATGCGGACAAAGAAAATTTTGAGGTAATTTCTTATCCTGTGAACTTTCGTTTCTTGCTTTAGCACTCGCCAAGAATGGATCCCTCAATGTTTATGAGAAACTTTTGCAGATACTGCTGCAAGGTGATGACTTTTATAGAATCAGACTGCCATCTAATGTCTTGGGCCCTCCTGGAAGAGACTTTGTTATATCGTCAGTAAAAGCAGTAAGTTGCTCCTGATCCAGTAGGTTTTATGCTTTTTCTAATTAATTTTAAACCACACCTCTAGATTTCGCACACCAGTTTGACCCTTTGAGTATATTTTTCAAAATATTCCCCTGATGTCTCTTTCACTCTTTCTTGCTTTCAAGATTAATATTATCTGATCTAATATAGTTCTCATAATATTGCCACAATATTGTAATATTGCAAAATTACATGAGCCTTCTTCTTCATCTAATGCCACAATATTGTTACTGCTTGGAAACCAAAATCTGCTGCAGTTAGTGTTGTCCTGTGAAATATGGAATCGCTTTTTTGAGGGAATTGGTGTGAATTGTGGATTTGGGTGATATTGATACACGCCCCTTTATATGTGTGAAATCTCATTTTCGAGGGAATAAAATGTCTATATTGGTTGTTACCTGTTCTGTTGCATTGACTCTAATAAATAATTTCAATTTCATGCAGCACTAATACATATGTATATATATATTTTTTTACCTGCTGCAACAGAGATGTCTTACACTGGGGAACTTTGATGAACATTTTGTCATACACGTGGTAATATTCTGCCTAGGTGATCTGATACTTTTATTCCTTTCAGTTTTCTTGAATCATGATTCTGTCTTCCCAAAGAAGGATGCTTATGGTGTGTGTCCATTATTACTCATTAGAATTGAACTCTGTAATTCACCATAAGTTGAGGATTTAAGTGGAACTCCAATGATTGCTTTTTTATCAGCTTTTGGGGGAGGGTAAAAGTTTATTTTTGCATCAGTTTGGGTTTCAGGTGGGGAAAGGTGAAACTTGAAAGAAGGTAGGTTTGTGTCTAATGATATGGTATCTAGCTGTTCCTGCTGTTTACATTTGATTGGTAAATGGACTTACCAAATCTCCTATGTTGGTATCACTTGTAAACTTAATAAGTTTATAGCATTTGCCCCATTGAACTATAATCATCTCACGGATGCCAAAATGGGATTGTAAAGGAATAGGCCATACTAGAAATATCAACAGTTGATATAGATGTAGGAGTCAGAACTGTTTGGTGTTCATGAGGACTTATTTGAAAGTCATGATTTTTCCTTATCTTCACTTTTATATCTTTTTTTTTTTTTTTAATTGTCTTCCTTTTTTTAATTTCTTGAAGGATGGTGTTAATATTTTGGCTGTCAATTATGGTGCCCCTATGGCATGCCCATATCCTCGGCAAATGAAACATGTAAGTGATAACCATCCTTTTCTTTTGCTCTTCATTTTATCATCATGAAGAAGTTGAGCACACTTTTAATAATGTGGTTTTGCTATGCATTTATTTGTAATGAGGGATTTCATGTTTAACTGACAACTTACAGATTATATGTGGATTGAAAGTCACCTTGAGGCATGCTAAGATTTTGATTTCATGGGCTAGCTCTCATATGCATGTTTCTGTCTCTTGTTTTAGCGTACTAAGTGGTCATTCAACTCACATGCAATTCTGAAGACTGGTGAGCAGGCACCAAGGTAAAGTGTGTTCATATTAGTTTATGCTCATCAATTGCTTTGTCCT
The DNA here is from genome assembly GCA_021464305.1 of Kandelia obovata. Lineage (NCBI taxonomy): Eukaryota > Viridiplantae > Streptophyta > Magnoliopsida > Malpighiales > Rhizophoraceae > Kandelia > Kandelia obovata. Next base: position 5,117,055 of record CM038480.1, read on the forward strand.
TCTGACATTCTACACTGGAAAAATTTGCAGTATGGACCATTTATCTACTAAATATGCCATTTTGTACTTTTGTTTTTTTTTGGCATACATATCTGAGGTGTCTAAGAGTAAAGTATGCATAGTGTTTGTTTGTGGTGTAAACATGATATACATTAAATGCCATGCTGTTTTAGGAGATACATTTCTCCAGTGATACCTATTTAATAAAGTCATTCTGTCTCTCTTTCTTTAGTTACGTAAGCTAGCTTGGCTCAGAATTCTGTTGCAAAATAGTTGGGAGTGTTAATAGGATACTCCTAATGCAAGTAACCTTTGTTATGCAATTGTTCTTATTGAAATTTTTATTAATCATTATGGGTTTTGCCAAATTTTCTGCTATAATTATTTGTTTGTGTTTGTTTGCAATTTCATTGGTGATCTTGTGTATGGGTGTAAGTTTGAGAAAAGGACCTTTGCATAGTTTTTGTGTTATATATCAGAATAGAAATAGTAGAGGAAGTGGGAGAGTGAATGGTGGAAAGGAGAGAAACCTAAAGGAAACTAGAGAAAATAGGTTGGGCAGAAATAATAGGAATTGGATTCCAATATGATAGCTCAATTAAGTTTAGCCAACAACTAATGTTTCAATAATCAAAGCCCTATTTGTACCCAAATGTAAGGGAAAAGTTAATATGTTTATTAAAAAAATTGAAAGTGATAAACCTCCAACAGAGTAGTCTTAAAGAACTGCTTAGAATGATTTTTGTAATTTGAAGTTCTCAATGAAATGTTTTAAGCTTCTCCATGTCAAGCATAAAATGCCCTATTCGGTATATGCTTTTATTTTTTTTTTTCAAGGGTTCCAGATCATAAGTATTCATTTATTGCCATTTTTTTTTTATGTTGGTAGGACTCCACTATTTGCTGAGAGTACACTTGGCGGAGAAAATGGAGAGGATGAAGGGGTAAAACTACCAGAAAGGTCCTTCTGGGCTAAATATGTAAGTGTTGTAAGAATTACTTGTTTTCCGGGCATTGCATGTATCCATGTATACATGCCCAAATATGCATCTATTACATTGGGTTGTTTAAAATTTCTTCTGTGGTTGAAATATACTAAACTTATACCAAAATTCTATTGGGTAGACATTTGAAATAAAGTTCACCTCTGACATTAATTTTTGGTTCCAGTGGATGTACTTGATTCCTCTTGGACTCATAGTGATGAATGCAATGACCCAAGCAATGAATATGCCTGAAGAACAGCCCACTGGCCAGGCAGGAGCAACAGTCCAGCGTGGGCCGAGTTCTGCTGCACGGAGAAGATGATGCATCTCTCTGGCTATTTCCTCAAATATCTAAGCCTGTAAGACCGAGATGGATATAGGGGGCCACAGACTTAATTCCCTTTGACCACCATGGATAGCACAGGGACTGTAATGAACGTTGCAGATTCTTTTTCGTTCTTCTTTTTTCTTTTTTTTTTTTTGGGGTGGGGGGGGGGGGGGGGGCATTTTTTTTGTTTTGAAGTGAAGTAAGTTCGGGGGGGGAAACCCCTAAACGCCCTTCCCCTCATTTGCTCACAACCTGTCTCTTTTACACATCTACATGTGTATAAGAGACAGGTGTTTACCTCAACTTCCTTTTACCCAAATATGCTCATAAAACAATAAACTTTTCTTTCCTTTTTTTTTTCGTGTGCGGGGGGGGGGGGGTGTTGGGGGGGTGTTCATTATGTTTGTAGGAAAGGCATGCCATTTGTTTGATTTACGAATGACGTAAGTTCGGGGGCAGAAACCACTAAACGCCCTTCCCTTCATTTGCTCACAACTATCGAAGCCTTGTTTTCTATCATCTCTTGCCAATTGTCCAATCTATCTTCACTTGATATTATAATCAAAGTGCAGCTTCTAGAATGAATGCAGTAGCATTTAGACAAGGCCAGGAATGAGGGGTAGGTGGACCATAGCTGGGTTTTGAGCCTCTTCTGTATGGATGAAGCAATGAACAAGGGAATTCGGTAAAGATAGATAAGCTTTTTCTTGACTGTATATAGAGGGCGTTCGCAATGAGAGTAGCTTCTAGTACACTGCAACTCATAAAGGGGAAAATCGTAGTCTTGGAGAGCTACGTGACAAGTAAATGATGGTTATCGCCAAATTAAAAGCAACAGAATTATCTCTAAAATAAACGGCCCGGATTATTTGATTTGGGCTTTACCCAACGATGATAGGATATTAGCTGAGGCTCTTGCTTTTCATCGTAGAGCTAGGCCAGTGTCTCGAAGCTAATCGGCTCGTAATTGGCTTCCCATCTGCCCCCTTACTCCGTCCTTGGGTTTGCCAATCCTCCTCGACGAGCAATTGACCCAGTTATCCAAGCAAATTTCGTGGGGGTCGCTCGGCCTCGCAAGGCATGGGCCCTTTCTTTTGTTTGTTCAAGTTTTCTTGAGTCTGCAGCTCTCCGTTGATGCATGAAAAAATAGGTTAAAAAGATCGAAAAATCTGTGCATCGAGTCCTTCACCAACCCCATTAACCTCGAAAAAAATGTAGAAAAAAAAATCCATATATTAGAGAAAGAAGCAAATTATTCTCTCGTGCAAGTCGAATAATAAACCTTTTAATAGGCTTTAAAGGAAAAAAAAAACTTCTGTACTAAACCTCTTCCCGTTTAGTTAAAATCACCAAGTAAAACCCAACTTTATGCCCCAATTTGGACATCTCACCATCGGGATTCTATTAAAAACAATGGCGATCCCCGGGCACTCATATAGGCAAACTACTTAAAGCTCATACATTTGGCGTTCAAGATTGCTGCATCAAGCACCATCCACCTCCCTGACCACCTGCTCTTCTAAATTTTCCTGTTTCCCAAAGGGTAACCGCATGCAATGCACCCAAAGTGGAGGTAAAAGGAGTAGCCACAGGCTTGGAGAATACTTGAAACCATGGAGCAATTAAGAAAATGCAGTGGCTGCACAACAATCCAGCCCAGCAGACACAGATCGATGCAATTTATTCAGGAAAACATCATGTAGGCAATGAACAATAGTTCATACAATCACCAACATGAAAGCCAGCATTAAAGTCACAGATAAGAGTAACAATCCTCTTGAACCATAGTTCAGCAGTAAACAAACCAAAAGGACCTCTAAAACACTTTTCCCAAAGGAATAATAGATACCAAATGCAGCCAATTCATTGCCGAAAAAGGACAAAATAAGAATCCATATCTTTCCCTATTTTGCCTGCGGATGTGAAGATATGAAATCAACAGCCAGATTGATGGAGTTGATCTTGTCTGCTTCATTATCTGGGATTTCAAATCCAAACTCTTCTTCAAGGGCCATAACAATCTCCACAGCATCCAAACTATCCAAGCCAAGATCATTTTGGAAATGAGCATTAGTTGTAACCTGGAAAAAGTAAGGAAAAAAAATATATCATACAAACAATATTATCACACAAGATCTTTGCTGTTAGAGTATGATATGATTCATATTTTGATCTTTATTTAACTATTTATGCTTTTAGATAAAATAGTTTTTTGATATGGTATAAGAACCTTCATGACCAAATGATTATAAGTTCAAATCACATTGCCTTTATATTTAATTATGATTTTGTAGTTTGTTCGTACTTTAGGCTAGAGTAAGGCTGGCTTGTTTCCACTTCTAGCCCAAGTAAGCTTGTTGCAATCCAAGTGAGTTGGGCTTTCACATGAAGGGGTGTGTTAAAGTATAATATTATGGATTTCACCTAACAGCTTAGACTTTTAGATGGAATGATTTTTTGACATTTGCAAACTTGTAGCACTCAAATATGGCAGCATCTGCCCCAATTGAACCACAAGAGAATTAAACATACAAATGCTGCTATACTTAGATAAAAACAAAGCCCTGATAAAGTGATATTCCTGTCACACACAAGAAAATCACTCTCCTGAAACAAGATAATGAATATAACAAAGATTACTTATTTGACAGACTGTATACCTGCCCTTCAATAAGGTTACAGAAATTTTAGCAATCGGATGGTACTGTTTCTAGAGTAAGTTGCATGTTAATGTTTCACCTCCAACTTCAAATTTTAAAGCAACAAAAGCACAATGATTGTATGGGAGAAGAAAAATAAGGAGCAAGCGTTTACAGCGAGTCAGCAACTGGTCCAGTAGGCTAGTAGCTAGCAGACACAAAAATCAGGAGGATCAGAAAGAAGGCGAATAAAGATTAAGGGAACCAAATTCCAAAGTGAATCACATTGCCATTGTTGCTTACACTTGAAGAAGTTGGAAACCAAACCTAAGGGGCTTCGCCTAGAAAAACTACATAGCCACAAGATATGATAAGGACATACATCAACCGTCCTTTTATTCCTCTTCTTAGCATACACCAAAGGAACACCATAGTGACACGTCTTACTTCGATTCTAGTAAAAGAAAAGGGAAAAGACACGCACAAGCACCCGACCTGACCCCTCCCCCCCAAAAAAAAAAAAAACGCACACGTACTGTAGACTATTCTCATTCACTTTCTGTGTTTCCTGACTATTCAAGCAAAATAAAACGGACAAGAAAGAGAAACAATACTTCACTTTGCAAAGGAAAAACAACTTTGGGGTTTGTCGTTGTACATAATTGGTACGCATACGTGTTGACAGACAACACTCTGCGGTTCAAAATGATTAATTAATACTCAGCTTCATTAAAGTGGAAAAGGATTAACGAGCGAATTCCAGAGTAAAGAAAAGAAGAAAAGCATAAGAGGAATATATATTTATTTATTTATAAAGATAGGGGAAAAAAAAAAGGCGGTGGTGGTTTTTTTTTTGGGGGGGCGGGGGAGTTTACCTTGGAAGGATCAACCTTCTGGAAGTTCTTGACAACACTGACGACGCGATCTGTGACCTCAGATTTGTCCAGGAAGGAGCCCCTAACTTCCTCGGAGGAGAAGCGGCGGAGCATGGCGTTGAAAGAGAGGGCGAAGGTGCCCCTGTTACTGTTATGCGTAGAACTAGGGATTTGAGGTAAGCTCTGTATCCTAACTCTCAGGTGCTTTAGCAAAGCCGCTCTCGCCGCCATTTCAGCTTTTGCCTCCCGCTCTCTCTCTCTCTCTCTCCCCTCCGTTTAATTTGTTTTTTAGGAGAAACGTCCCTTCCTCTCAACTCACTCGCTCACTCCACTGACCCTCTTATCTCTGTCTATCTCACTTGCGCCGACGGTGGAAAAGTGTGTGAACCGAAGGACAAAATTCTGGCTGTGTGGAGTTGTCAAACGGCACCGTATTTGCATTAAGTGAAAATAGGAAATTAAAAGTTGCTTCACTATTCCCATTTAAAATTAAAAAATAGTACCCCCGCCCGGCCCGAGCATTATTACACGCATGTGGATTTCCACGCGGTGCATTTGGAATTGAACGGTACATTATTATTATAGTGAGATTTTGAACGCGCCAAGCAAAACAATTTTCATAAACAGCAACAAGGTCGATTGATTGTTGAAACTTAACCACATGTTCTACTAGGTAGAAGCCGGAGAGATTTGTTGGATTAAGAGTTGGTTATCTCTGGACCCTGTATCTCGTGGCCTGTAACCCACAAATCTCAACTGATCAAACCAATAAATCGCTTGAAAAGACAATTGAAACTAATGTAATAGGCCTTCCATATATTCCTCATACATCGTTGCTATTTACATGTCAAGCAATCGTAAGGATTTCACATTTGTTCAACACTCAACGCGCGCGCGCACACACACACACACATAAAATGAAAAAGGGAGAGGGAGAGAGAGAGAGAGAGAGAGAGAGAGAGAGAATACCGGCAATTGTGTTCGCAAGATTAAAAATACCAGGCCTCTGAGAGCGATTGCCACCATTCACCAATGTTATTCGCATAAGATAGAGACAATCTAAAGCATTATCAACAAGTATCCAAAAATAAAATGTTTTTGAGATACCCGACATCCATCTTTACAGGTTTCAGTTGCTTAGGACGGAGAACTTGAAATTTATGGAAACGGAAAAAAAAAATATATTAAAACAAAAGAAAGAAAAGATCCATGATTCATCTACCCTTATTGTTTGCCCCTAACCCAATAGAGATACTGATGGAAATAAACAAACAAGTAAACAGCCTCACGGCTCTTGCAGTCCGGACATACATTGCGTGTATTACATTAAGAAGATGAGGAATATTTAACCAACTGATGCTGTCTAATAATCTTTTCTTGCTTTTTCCAATTCCAATGAAGAGTAGTAAATTAGCTCCCTTCCCCGCTGTGACGTTTTATGAAAGGCAAAGCGATTTGTCTCTTCCATTTCCATCTTCTAATTTACAGACAAAAGAATAACCAAAATTAATCTCTCTCTCTCTATGACGGCATCCCCAATTCGCTTCAATCCAGGTAAAAGAGGGTCACAATTTTCCTGAGGTTTTTCGCCTCTTGACATGTTTCCATCAGCAACCGGCTATCATGGAAGGCAAAGCAAATCACCTGCTGTACATGTGAAATTATGTCCATATTGCACAACCTGCAAATTCCCAACGCACAAAAGAACCATTCAGACTCATTCGTGCATCGACAAAGAGTGCTAGATAGATCAAACAGATGCTTGACATCGAGCATTTCTATTGACTGCTACATCTGGCAAAAGGGAAACAAGAAGGATAATGAGTTTCAACAAACCTGCTGGCTTCAATTAGTGGCAGATGATCATTGTGTGGCTTCTCTATTACATTCTGGACCTGCAAATGCAACATCATTAACAAGTTACTCAAGCCTGAAGTCGTCTCAGAGTCTGATATACCCACTCTCATAAACAAGTTAACTGAACTTGGAATCCCCTTGGCACCTTACCCACCAATGCTTGCTATTATCTAACTTTTGTGAATCTATACTGCTAAATTTCTTCTTGGTAGAAAAATTAAATTTAAGTTATAATGCATAAAAGGATGCAAGAAATATTGTTATCCCCCCCCCCCCAAAAAAAAAAAAAAGCTATTAAACTCCAATACAGAGCAACGGAACTTTTCGATATGCAAGCCACAAGTATTGATTTTGTCTCTTATACACATCTAATCTATACTGCTAAATTTCTTCTTGGTAGGAAAATTAAATTTAAGTTAAAATGCAAAAAAGGATGAAAAAAATATTGTTCCCCCCCCCCCCCCCAAAAAAAAAAAAAGCTATTAAGCTCCAATACAGAGCAACTGAATATTTGGATATGCAAGCCACAAGTATTGATTGTGCCAATCAAATGTTTTGCACATCTCAACTTCACCCTTAAGAATTAGACATACAAAGAAACTATTGAAGACAAATGAACCATAGCATACATGGCAGGACATCTTGTAGTTGAATTGATGTTATGTATAAATCCAACAACAGGAATCCATAAATTTATATAAAGTGGCTAAAGCTGCAATGCACTACACTTGCTGAATGAATTTGATCATAATCAACTTAAGCCAAGCAAAATTATCCATAGGAGAAATGCTCCAACGGTGAAATAACTATAAGAACAGAGAGAGTGTGACGTGAATGGTCAAATGTATGTCACAGTTTCACTTCTTACTTTTGACAATAATTCCTGGCTCTCAGGTGGTTGCTTTTTTAAACTTTGGGGCAAGATTACTGTAAGCAACTCTGGCTTCTCTGCTCTAAGAGCACCTCTAATAACAGCTGCATTTGTCCCAGATGCACCTGATGTATATATGTGGTTTTTCTGCAAATACAGAATTAAACAGTGACTTCAGGACTTTGTCTCTTTCAATCACAATTATTTACTCTTTCAGTGATACAGCCCTGGATCAAGAAAAGGCACTCCAAAAAGTAACAGTGCCCACTATATAATTTATATTGGCTGAAAGGTTGTAGCATCTTACGGTTATAACCAAAGCATAACTTAGAATCTCAATGAGTTCTTGATGCAGGAAGCCCATGTTCCTTGTCCCAAAGAAGCCAATAGCTCTTGGTCCTTGTTGTTGAATGGCCAATAACTCCTGCAAAATGAGTAAGAATAGAACCATTGATACAGTAAACATAGTTCAAATAACTTGCCAAAAAATTAACATTGGAAAATTTGGGGCTGCTTTCAACTTACAAGCTATTTGCGAACTTAAACATAAGCCATATGTACTCAACTGCAGCTGCTCTTTTATGGGCAAATCAATTCATTTGCCAACTCCATATGACTAAACACATTATATTTTTACAAGTGTCTCATTGGGAAAGAATCTAACATCTACAATATAGTTCCTCGCATAGGCAAAGGACACTAAATCTTAGTACTCTTCATTGTGCAACACATCTTAAGGATACATCGGTTGTGGTCCACATATGTCTGCCGTGGAATTTTTTTGCCGAGGGCAATGAGACTCTAAGACACATTTAGATTCACTAATCAATTGCTCTAATAAAGCATCAAAAGGGTTAGAGAGACAGAATGAGCATATTAAGAACTGAAGTCAGATCTTCCAATGATCCCAAAAAGAGAAAAAAAAAAAAAAAAAGAACCAAAGTCAGATGGGCATTGAAGTCTATAATCAACCTAAAAAACCAAATTAGCAACTCGAGCAAGTTGCAATATATACCTGTAAATAGTCTACATCAGGTACGGGTTTAATCTTTGACACCACAACTGTCTCTGAACCTTCCACAAGTGTTTGGGCTTGAGTTCGAATTTGGAAGTCAGTATCTTCATCAGAAGAAAAGATGCCCATCAGCTTTTCATTTTTAGCTCCCCAAGCATCCATGTCTTGTTCCCTCATCTTATGCCCACAAAGCCACTATTGCCAGTACATAAAAACAGAGCCCCTGGGAGTAAATCATTAGTGAAAACCAACTGCACATAAACACAGGAGATCAGAGAAGCTCGTGGTAACACTAGTTTTAAGGCATTTTCTCTGTTGACAATAAATAGTGCGCATCTTTTCTTTTTCTCCCTCCTTGAAATCAAATATTTCAGCACCCTGAAAGCTTAGTAAGCTTCAGTATCAAAATATTTTAATGCCTTGTAATCTTAGTAAGCTTGAGTTGCCAGATCACCACCATTAAATGACGCCACTCAGAAAAAGATTCATAAATGCGCGGATATCAATTCAATTTGGGCATGTTATGTAATCTTAGATAGCGCGGGCATTTGGAGGTTAAAAGTAGTAAAGTATACAAGTTCCACACACATATTAAGGCACAAACTTTTCCATGCATTTCCACCCCATGGACAGAAGTCCTACCAGTCCAAAGTTGCCATATTTCACTCCATACCCAATTGAATCAATCAAAGAGTTATCGATATTTGTCAGTGCATTCTTACAAAGCATTGAATTCAGAGACAAAATTTATGATTCTAGTCATCGATGGGGACAGAAGATAATATGCAATTTCACATATATAGAAAAACAGGATCTGAGAACAAGTAGGAGAAGTCGAACCCTCATTCTATTCCTCTCACTTGAAAACACAATCAAGGTCCAGTCCTAATTTGCTTACAGCATCTCAATAATCTTAACCAAATGGGATTGCATCTTCCAAGTTTCCAATCCATCGATAGAGAATAAGATACACACCACCCAGGAGAAAAGCAGCCCTCTGGCTCCCTCATTTTAAGAGAGGCAGGAGATGGGCATAGTTCGCAAAATTGTACTTGTGAACAAAAGCACCTAAATTGGGAAGCGGCGCTCAATAATTTAGAGAAAGAATAAGCCAACATCTTAAAAAGCACGGGGCCAGCTTGGAGAGTCCATTGAGTAGTAATATAGAGCCAGATGGAGAAGAAGAGGGCACGTACCGTGGGCTTGGAGAGAGCGGAACGCTTAATTCTGGCCGGAGATATGCGAGCACAACCATAATTTGATGTTGTTCTAAATCTAGAGGAAAAATCAAAACAACAAGAATAATAGCCAGAAAGAGAAGGAGAAGGAGAAGAGACAAGAGATGTAGTGGCAGGAGTGGTGGCGGCAGCAGTAGCCAACAGAAGCCTCGTAGTCATAGCAGCAGCAGTTGTTGTTGTTCTTGTGGTGGGTAATGCTAATGCTGTCCACATCTCCCTACGCCCTCCGCCTCTTTCTCTCTTTGCCCAACCCAACTCAAACGTCTCGAAGAGAAGCTGATTTTTCTCTCTCTCTCTCTCTCTCTCTCCCCCCACCCCCCAAACACCTTTTTTTTTTCTCTTTTTCCTGCCCACCTTTTCTGCCCAAAATTTCCAAAAAAACTGTTTACCTCAGAAAGCAGACACACGCTACGTTGACAATGCTTTCTTCTTTTATTTAATACAATAGTCAAGTACTTCCACCCCCCCCCCCCCCCCCCCCCCCCCCCCCCCAAAAAAAAATAAAAAAATATATATATTATGTATATATATATATATATATATATATATATATATATATATAAAATATCGGGTGAATCGATTATGGAGTATTAATTATTTTGAGGGGAAGGATTTTACTTTTTGCGCCCTTCTTTAAATTCTCTTTTTCTGTCTGTTTTTTCTTTTTTTCTTTTAAGCTGACTCTACGCGGAATCTAACCTAATTTTAAGCAGCCAGGCTCAACAATATTTGTCCTCTCCCGCTCTCGATCTCTGCTCTGTACATATTAACATGAATTTGGGTGATTGAAAAGTCCTTTGACAGGCAGTCCGAAGGCCAACAGGTTTTCTTTTCTTTTCTTCTTTCAATTCATTTGACAAGGCTGAAGTCACGCACACGCATTAAGAATGGAGAAAACACTGTTACTGCAGCAGTGTTTCACTCAACTTCTTTATACACAGATATGCTCAGAATACAAGAAACTTTTCTTTTCTTTTTTTTTTGTTCCCCTAGGTTGGAAATCGTATTATTATTTTATTTGGTTAGCTCAGATTAAATCCCTATTTACTGCTACTAGTTACTAGCTTAAAGCTTCATGGCCAGGAAATGAATTATTATTTAGAAATATAAGCTCCTGATAATGAAAAATTACGTTAACAATAATTTAAATTTTTAAATAAAATGATTTTTAATATAATATTAACATATTTATAATTAATTATAAAATTTTAACTAATTTATATATTAGACTTAATTCAAACTAATTTATTTACGTGTTTTGATTGACCGTATCTTAATTTTAACGAACAGTTAAAAAGAACTATCTTTGTTACAAATTATTTAGGGAGGATTAAGATCTATAAAAAAAAGAAAAACAAAAAACAAAAAACAAAAAGGAAGGAGGAAAGAAAAATTAGTTTCTTTGGGTTTTTTTTTTTTTTATCTGGACGTACTTTTTGTTTTATTTCATCCCACCATCATGCCGTTTCATTCATTAATGCTGCGAAGCTCCGCCTATAAATTAGAGCCCAAATGAACGGTGGCAACTGAAGCGCGAGCAGGAGAAGAGAAGAAAGAGAAAAGGGTATCAATATCATAATCATTCATTTCAATTGGATTGTTGATAAACAAGAATCGAATCGAGATAGAGAGATGATGGCTGTGCTATTATTCTTCATATGTCTTCCGCTGCTGTTTCTCGTCTTTGCTTTCTTATTCCTCGCTGACGGTAATTACTCCCTCTTCCATACATACATGCATACAGACATACATACAGATGTATGTAGGGTCTGAATTCCAAGCTTTGCAATTTCTCCATATCCATGGCAATGTACTTTAATGAAGTCTAGACCCCTTTTCTCTTTTCTTCTCTTCTTTTTCTTTTTGGTTTTGTTTGGTAGTTCTTTATGAATGACTGAATGAATGAAGGAGTGAATGATAATTATCAGGAGATTTCACGTTGATGTCAAAGAGGGGAGTCAAGCGTGAAGAAATCAAGGATAAGGTATCCATCACTACCACCTCTTCACTTTGTACTTACTTGTGCTTAATCCATTGTTTACGCATCTAATTGATGTTATCCTGTCTGCGGCACATGCATGTTTTATTCCTCCTCCTCCTCCTCCTCCTTCTTCCTTTTACTTCCCTTCATGTTCTGAATCTAATTGCGAATTCCAGTTAACAAGGTAATTTTTTGGTTAGGTTATTTGGATTACTGGAGCCAGCCGAGGAATAGGTAACCCCTCCCCCCTTGCTCCTTTCTTCTTCTTTGCCCCAGACTTCTTGGAGTTTAGATTCTCCTAGATGTATTATTCCGCCCATGCTGCTGACTCGTCCTTTTCTTTTTCTTCTTCTTTTAACTATTTGTAGGGTGTATTTTGGCATACACCCTCCTATCTGCAATTAATATAAAAGTAAAAAAATTCAACCTCTGGCTCCTTTATCCTTTTATTTTCTTTTTTAATTTTAACCATTTTCGTATAAATTGATTGTAGCTTGAAAAGGGGCTTCCTACTTTTATTTCTCATATCATTTTTTCCCCCTAATGAAATGCTGATTCTTGGTTAATGCTAGGTGAGGTTCTCGCTAAACAGTTAGCCAGTCTAGATGCCAAACTCATCCTTTCTGCTCGGAATGAAGCCGAATTGGAGCGGGTTAAGAAGCAACTTACAGGTCCTCCATCATCTGATGCTGCAATATGCCTTCCATCCCTATATTTCAACATGTTTTTGACATGTTTCCATTGGCATGCCCACAGGTAAATATGCACCTGATGAAGTGAAGGTTTTACCTTTGGATTTGGCATCCAGTGAAGATTCACTCAGGGATGCTGTTAACAAAGCAGAATCCTTTTTTCCTGATGTTGGTGTCCATTATATGATCCATAATGCAGCTTTTGAGCGCCCGGTAAGTGCCAAGCTTCTGGCTCATGCATATGTATCTAATTAGAGTAAAAAGGGACAAAGTAAGACATGTCTTGATTTAAAAGTTAGCAGGTTGCAATTTCAGGAGTTCTGCATCCTTGATGCACAACTATGATTTGCTTTTAACCTTTCATCTACAATTTTTTTTTTTTTTTTTTTTTTTTTTTTTTGCAGAAATCAAGAGCTTTGGATGTAGATGAGGAGGGACTTAAGGTATCAAAAGGAACTCTGTTATTGTACTGACACTTGGACTTACTCCAAAGCTTACCAATAGTAACAATGGAACCCAGGATTCAGCTAATATGATGCTTACATGCAAGGATTTCTATCTAACACAAAAGTTGATCCTATTTCATCCGAGCTTTCCTTGCAGAAACTAGTAACTGTACTTATTTTTTGGTGGTAGGCCACAATCAATATCAATGTTCTGGGTACAATATCTCTAACACGACTATTGGCACCTTCTATGCTGAGGCGGGGAAGGGGGCATTTTGTTGTGGTATGTGGCAGCTAATGATGATTGTTTTTCCTTCATATTATCTGGATTGGAAGCTTGTCTATTTGTAGCTGGACATTTCTATTAGGTTGGCAAATTGATCACTATTGGTTGAAAATGTACTGACATTGGTGCATCATATATTTAAATTTTGTTATTTGCATGACATTTTTCTGGGACTTTTATGAGACTTTTCATGTTGATTAAGCATATAAATTTTACTTGAAAGTTTCAGGGTTGTCAGGTATGCAGTAAACATATAACTGGGACAAACTCTATTGTTGAATAGGTTTATTTTTATGAGCTTTTAAAAAATGAAAAAGTAGAGAAGGATCTATTTGTTGGGCATCTTATCTTTAAGATATCCTATTACTATGTGACTGTACATGCAGATGAGCAGTGCTGCAGGCAAGGTACCAGCCCCAGGTCAGGCCGCATACTCTGCATCTAAATTTGCTCTAAATGGATACTTTCATTCCTTGCGCTCTGAGGTATTTTTGTTGATCAGCAAAAAGATTTGTTACATGTTATTACCTGAAACTGTTTGCAACGTTTACTAGATACAATTCATGGATTGATTGTTGAGGTAAACAGCAATGGGAGAGTGTTTCTATTTTCTAATTCAGGATGCCTTATGATGGTCCCAAAATGACCTCATGTACAATGGATGTAGACCACCTCCACATTGTTGAGCAAAAGAAAAGGAAAAGAAAAGAATAGGGAAGAAATTCTAGCTGCTGTGGCCCTTTTGTCTGGATCAAAGCTACCTTGGCTACCTGAGGGCTAATGGAAAACTGACTTTGCTCTAGCAAATTCTGATCATTATTGGTGGCTGAAGATTGATAAATTAAGTTCTGAAGACATTATTACCTAATAATATTAATAAGCTTGACCCCACCAATATCTGGCCCTTCTCTCCTTTTTTTTGCTGATTTTTGCACTCTTCTAAATCTTGCTTAATTGCAGCTCTATCAGAAAGGAATTGATGTGACCGTTGTTTGTCCTGGGCCAATAGACACTTCACAGAGCAGTGGAATGTCAAGCACAGGAAAGAAAGAGGTGAGCTCCTTACTCTGGTATATTGCCCATATGATTGAAGCTTACTTCTGTAGTCCATCTTCTTACCATTGTCATTGGACGTATTAAATGTTTTACGACTGTAAAGTCTACCTGTACATTACTGCAAAATGACACAGATTGTGGCCAGTTAATCCTTGCATCACATTTTATCGACGTGCTTCATGTCTCTAGCAATTATTAGTTCCCTGCTGAATAGTATAATTTGATTAGAGTTGTAATTTGGCAGAAGCGTGTGTCATCAGAGCGATGTGCAGAATTGACAATTGTTGCTGCAACCCACCACTTAAAAGAAGTCTGGATATCAGATCAGGTATTGTATACCTGTTAGAAATTCCTCCAACTTTCAATCCTTCAGTTTGATTCATCGAGTAAATCGTGGAAAAGCTACACTCTTTGCACAAGTTCAATTTGGAATGAGGAAGCAGTCATGCTAAAATTTAAAGAATTTAGTTCATCTTGGAGACTAACTTCTAATATATTTCTTACGGATGAGTTGACAAGCCATACCTTCACAGTGCATGTACCTTAGCAAGTCTGATATTTCAAAACACAACCTATACTTTTATCTTCTCTGGGAATGTGCCACTAATTCCTTACATTCTCTTTTATTTGGTTGAGACATATTACTAGTTATGTGCAAAACTAATACTTCAACTCTCTTTCAGCCTGTACTAGCTGTTATGTATTTAGTGCAGTATATGCCAACCATAGGCTACTGGCTGATGGATAAGGTATGATGTCTAGCCCTAATATCAGCCGATATAGCTTTTTTATTTTTTTTTTTATTCTCTTCTTTTTGCAAGGCATTGCAGACTGAGTTGAACTGATCTGTCTTATTTCATGAATCCAGTTTTCTCGAAAATCCATTTTATTAAGTACTTTTATTTTTTGAATAGTTTGCATGAATTACTATTTGCAAATTGTGACCGACTTAAATTCACAATTGAAATGGCATAGGTTGGAGGGAAGCGAGTTGAAGTTGCTGCTCAAAGAGGGAACACCTATTCATTGGGCTTATTGTATGGGAAGAAGGCTAACTGAACAACTGTTGACATCACGATTGGGCATGCGGTGCAGCTGTTGGGCAAACGTACCCGTAGATTGTGCGTGATGACCATAATATTTATTTGGGTTTGACATTGCAATTCACAGTAGCCCCACACACCTCAATTGTTGCCCACAACACCAAAAAGAACATGAAAGTTTCGGCAACCACTTGTATTCAGTAGATTACAGCCAATAATTGCATCTGCTCAGTATCAATTAACACTGCTAGTTGTAGTTGCAGGCAGTGTCGTAGCGTACTTGTGCTTCAGATAAGCTTTGATAAAGGGCCCCAAATCGCCATCCATTACGGAAGCAATATCCGACGTCTCTTTAGCTGTCCGTACATCTTTGACGAGTTTGTATGGATGGAATACATAATTTCTTATCTGTTGCCCCCACTCAGCCTTTACTGCATCTCCTCTTATTTGCTTGATTTCAGATGTACGTTGCTCCTCAGCTATGACCAACAGCTTTGCTTTTAAGCGGCTAAGAGCTTTAATCTTATTTGCTAGCTGGGATCTCTCTTCTGCATGGCACTGCAGAAAGTTAGGGACATGCTCATGGTTTTGGGAAATACACAAAATCAACAAATATTACACAATGGCAAAAGGCCTGCTAGCTTAAATGGAAATTTCAGCTCTACAAGAAAGTTTCCTTATTATTTTTGTTGGCCGGTTTTTTCCCACCAATCAAGTATAACTAAACTAAGTTGTCCTAACAATACCTTCTCAAGCGCACATTGTGACAGCAAAATAATTCAACTATCTCTCCGTGTTATATGCGTAAAAGGAAAAAACAAAATAATAATAATAAATAAAAAAAAAGAGATGAAATGTACGTGCGGTCTATTGTATTGTACCTGTGCAGCGAACGGTGACACCTGTGGGGTTGTGAGTAATTCTGACGGCAGTCTCCACTTTGTTAACATTCTGACCCCCTTTGCCACCTGCCCTTGAAAAACTTATGTCCAGGTCCTCTTCAGGTAGTTCCACGTCCATTAACTCTTCTGGAAGAAGAGGCATGACTTCAACACCAGAAAAGCTTGTCTGCCAATATAGAGGTTCAATTTTTTTTTTTTTATTTCTAAAATTTCAAATGTACTCTTTAAGGAAGGGAATAATTTCAAGCTCACCACTATTTTGAAAAAAACACAAACATAAGGATACAGGATAAACTTACCTGACGAAGACCTTTTGCATTAAAAGGAGATTGCCGCACAATTCTGTGTGTTCCTTTCTCTCCTGATAGATAACCATATGCATAACGGCCTTCAAATTCAATGGTGGCAGACTTAATCCCAGCTTCTTCTCCTGGGGATTTCTCAACAACCCTTATCTTGTATCTCTGCTTCTCTCCCCATCTCACGTACATCCTGAGAAGCATGTCAGCCCAGTCCTGCACTGGATTGGATGAAAGATTTTTTCACAGGAAAAGTAACCACCAAAACTTTGAGATTCACCACCAACCCTTGGATTTCATGAATGACCAAGAAAATGAATCGTGGACACATATTGATCCCCTTGATGGCTCAGGCAGATAGCCTTCGCTGCAGATAAACAATCAACTCGCGCAAAAGAGCAGGCAGTGACACACATCTTAAGAGGTTGGTCACGCCCACTCACGAGAAGCTTTTGTATTGCTGTGCCGTATATCAGCACACTGGATCTATTAAATAAGATATCTATACTATACGAGCAAATAATGTGAAATTATTTGTGTCTATCTTATCGATTGCATATAAAGTCAATACTGAAGCGAATTTCCTCTAATTTTGTCGTATACATATAAGAATGTGTTAAGGAATACAGATGATCATCATGGGGTTTGAACTTAACTGGAATAATCTGTTTACAAATAGTGGGGAGCAGAGGGAAGTACCTGAGCATCAGTACCTCCAGCACCAGCTGTTATGGATACAACAGCTCCTTCTTTGTCATAAGGGCCAGAAAGAAGTTGAGTCAACTCAAATCTGTCTAATGCTTTATTTAATTCCTTAATGATATTGGTTGCCTCTTCAAGAAGTCCACCATCCATGGAGTCCATTTCCTCTGTTAACTTCACTACAGTTTCTGCATCTTCAACCTGCGTCGAAAAGTTTAGGTGGAAGACAACACATCTAAAATAATGATCAACGTCACAGGTTCAGAAATCTTTGCATGCACACAGATACAGACACACAGGTGTGTGGAGAGAGAAAAGGATGCCAATTTAATTATGATATGCTTAATGTGTGTTCATGAATAAGACTTCTATCCAATTCATAAATCAGTGTGACATGTTGGTATTGAGCTGCTGAAATTATATATATATACTTCTATCCAATTCATAAATCACAGTGTGACATGTTGGTATTGAGCTGCTGAAATTATATATATATATCATGCTTCAGACTCGCTCTAATAATTGCGGAAGCAATTGCAAACAAATCATCTGAAAAGATGAAGAAATGAATAAGGACCTTGGATTTAAAGTCATTGAGCAAATTTATCTTATCTTTGACATCAGTGAGGGCCAAAAGTGTTTGTTGAGCCCTAGCACGATCATCCCAAAATGAGCTATCAGCTGCTTTAGACTCCAAACCTGCAAGGTCCTCTTCTAATTGCTGCAAACCTACAGAGTCTCTCATCTCTTCAACACGCTCTGAGACAGTTTCTACATCCCTCCTTAGGCTATAAAAGTCTGTCAGTGCACCAGAATTATGAGATGATGGGTTAAAATTAAGATTGGGACGAAAAAATTGAACATTTAAGGAGGAAGGTAACCACCAAATTACAAAAAACACCTGGCGATCAGCAATGACATCCCCAATTAAGTGAGAAGTTGCAGGTCAAGAATGAACAAAGAGAAGCAAGCGGGTGAGGTTGAGGGCGAGGGCATAATACCTTGCAAAGCCCATTCTTTGGGGTTAGCCTCAGCATCAGCGTTCAACTGGCTCTCTGGAGCAGCAGACACAACTGCATCAAATTCAACTGTCCGGCAGATTATAAAAAAAGAGCCTTTTCCGTTTAAATTGAGTAAAGAGAGTCAAAACTTAAAAATCATGGCATTTGGTAATTAAAAGCACCACCGAAATTGTAGAGCTGAGTCAGTTATATTGTATCGATAGAGCAATACTGGACCATTATTATTATTACTCAGCCGCCAGCCAAGAGTGAATGGAGTGACTACGAGATTTTTTTGTCCATAGGAGAACAAGGGGAAAGATAAATAATTAAATATATATATATATAATAGAAATTGAAAGAAAACAAAACCCATATCTGACGTACCAGAAGGAGGATTAGAGGAGAAACGTGAGAGGATTGGGAAGGGTAAGGTGAAAAGGAGAGAGCTTGGAAGGGAAAGGGAATGCTTTTTTTTGAAGGTGACAAGGATACGTGGCCTTGATGGCGGCAACGGAGGAGGTGGAAGTAAAGCAGTAGTGTTGAAGAAGGGGCGCAGGGCAACGCAACCATCCAATTCCATGGCCGCCCCGCCAGCCACACTCCAATTCCTCCCTACCACTTTATTATTATTAATTAATTAACCGATGCTTTCCTTCCTCCCCCTTCCTCTTCTCCTTCTTCTTATCCTCCTCCTCCTCCTCTTGGCTTTGGCTTTGGCTTTGGCTTTGTTGGGTGTCGCTCTGCTTTTAATCTTTAGAGAAAGAAATGGAGAAACACTGCTGCGCCCCAAACCGAACAAAACAGAAGTCAGTCTCGGTAACCGAAGTAAAAGAATTATTTTTCCCCATCAGATTGTCCCCACCCTACCCCTCCCTCTCAAGCATATCATATAATAATAAGGTAAAAAAAAAAAAAAAAAACCCTATCTATTAAATTATATTTTGATGTCATGCGGTGACATAGCATTCATTTGCCAGAAGATCGCCCCCAAGCTCTAAAATGAGAACTTTGAACTTAAAGCTTTTAAAATTTGATCAATCCATCAAGGTAACAACCCTTCCTTTCTATTCACACTATAATAACAATAACAATAATTAAAATAATAATAATGATTCTTTTTTATTTTTTTAATTTTTGATTGACTCTTGCACTAACTCAAACTTGAACCCTTAATTGTTAAAAGACAGGCTTCAGTACCTGTAAACCAGGAACTCATACATCATAATATCAGATTTTATCACATTAAGTCCTCTGCTCTAAAGAATACATGCATAATATATACAAACGGGCCCGCCCCACGGGGTGAGATTATTAATACAGCTGCTCCTCCACACCGTCCTATGACTTAGACCCTGATGCTGCTATATTCCCGTGGATGATTGCTTTCAGGGACTTCAAGACTTCCTTGGCAGCAACTTTCTTTGCCATTTTCTTATCTTTGGCCCAGGCAGTGTGGCTGAATATTTCTCCATTTGCTTTAACCTCCACGGTACAAGAAGCCATTCCCCTTTCACTCGAAAAAATGGATTTCTTCCGCTCAAAATTTTGTTTCTGACACAGTTCATTCAGCTCCCTTACAGGATGGAACCTGACTGTCTCTGGGGTGATCAGAGGTTCCAACAGTGGCCTTATACTTCTGAAGACTGCCTCCTTGTTGTATCCCGAATCAACTAGAATAGCCCCTGCCAGAGACTCAATGACGTCTCCAAGTACCTGTAAGAAATCCGGACAACAAAATGCCTTGTCAACGTCCAGTAAGACTGACTATACAGAGAGAATTCAATAGTCAATGATCTTCTAATTCAACATCATCTACGGGAGCTGACACAGCAGTTTTAATATCTATTGTAGAACTAAAAATGTTCCAATTAAGAGAGTGCATCAAATCTATGTAGATGGTGGGAGACAGGTACAGAAACACTCGAGTTAACTGAAACGTCTTTGGTTACGGAAGATTTAAACAATTGTGCCTCACATCAAACTTAACTTATAATTGAACGGAATAACAAAAATAAATTCATATAACCCAATTTGACAACACTGGCAAATTAAGTTCAAGCCAAGTTGTTACCAATAGGCATTTAAGCATCACATTTGTGAGAAAAAAAAATAATTGCAAGACAATGCTATCTAAACAGATTTGTGGCCAAAGGTCCTAGTCTTACAGTTAAAAATATATTATTGCTATCAACTAACCTTGGGAAATGATACCTCAGATTCCCATCCAAAAGTTGACTCGGAAGAAATTTTCTCAAAATTTCTAATAACTTCAGCTATATCCCTGTGAAGCTTCTGCGATGCATGAAGGATGTGTTTGTGCAATCCTCCCTTAATAGTAGATTGTGCATAACAGTCATTATTCACTGAAGCAGACCTCAAGTCAGTCAATAGTCCTGGTGACATCTCCGGGTATTTGTTGTACAGATGAATTGTCACAAGGTAATCTAACACAGAATCGCCCAGAAATTCAAGCCGCTGCCCAAGATTTAACAGCTTGCAGCCATAAGTCAAAGAAACATGGACTGAAACATTAAGAAGCAGGTATGAAACTGAATCTTCACCCTAGCAGAAAGTATTGACCAAGTCCCTACAGCACTACAATATGATTGAAAACCATTGATATAGCCCAAAACTGTGTTCATATGTAATAGACATTTATCAAAATATAAATTACTCATTTGAACCATCTGATATCATTTTGGAATGTTGATAAAATTACCTGGTAACATCTTGGAATTTCAGGAAGCATATAAGAACCATGAGTTAGTGCCTCAACTAACAGAGAAGGGTCCCTGAACGAGTAGTTCAACAGTGACTCCAAATGGCTGACATTAAGTAATGTGTGTGGCTGCAGTTGAAAGTGCCTCTGATATGGTATATCAACAAAATCCACCATTATACCAATCTGATTCATAAATAGCAAAGCTGCTACTTCACCACCAGAGCTAAGGTAAGCACCAATTAGTGCCTCAACAACATCGGCAACTGTCTTATTTTTAATCTTCCTTACTCCTCTTGCATATATATTTCTCGTATTTGAAAGCAACTCCTCATTCAAAGAATAACTCCCAGAATTATCACCAGGAATAATCCACCTTTTAGGATCAAAAAACTCATTGCGGATAAATCCCTGCAGTTTCAAAAGAAAGATTAGCAACATCAAACACAGAAGACATGTAGGTAGATAAGTAATCCTAATAAAAGAAGGTCACCGGCAAATTGTGGTCACATCCTAGCTTGCATAGTGCAGCATTACAAATAATTTTGTCCTTCTTAATGCTGAGAATGCCTTCGTGATAGGTTTGATACGTTTTGAAAAATTGCTGGCTGGTGGCATATTTGAGAAACGAATCCCCAAGTGTCTCCAAGGATTCCAAATGAAATCCCTCTTGACATTTTTTTGTGGTAATTGCCTCCAAAATCTACAATACAGAGTTGGCATGGCATGAGCCCAAAGAAACAATTCAGAAAATAGTTGCAATAGTGATGGAGCAAGAGTTTACCCTATAGCCTAATAAGTACACAGGAAAAGATGGGAATATGACTATATGGCAATATATTCAATGGCAGATCATTAATAGTGCAAGCTTTAAGTTTCATCATTTGAATCTTCTTTTTGGCATTCTTATCTTGTGCTTAACAGTGCAACAAATAACCCACCATAAGGTGGGAGCCGATGATTTGGATATTCTTTTTAGCCTTCTCATCTTGTGATACAAAATGACTACCACTTAAAAGAGATGCATGCAGATATTTGTAAGCCAGACAAGCAATATGTGCTAGCCAACTATACTTTTCACATGTTGCTTGATTACCAAGTTGGACATTACTCTAAATGCTATTCATCAATTTCTCTAATTGTGTCATTGTACAACATTTCCGAACATGCCACAGATTGAACAAACTGAAAATAAATAGTCCATTTCATCAGTTTCTCTAATGGTTAGCTTCAATTTGCATCAGTTTCATTCAACCATATCTTCTCTGATTTATTTACGGATTCACCACTGAGTTTCCATCACAAATACTACACCCATGGACAAATTAACATCTCAGCTTTCAAGCAAACAAGAAGATTTTAAGTGGTAATTGGTCAATGCATTTGCTGTCAAATCCAATTCAATGGTCATGAGACAGAACAAAGTACCTTTATGGTTGGAATATCAATATTTTGCGTACAGCAATCCAAATGAATCTTCTTTAAGTTGATTGCAATGAGCAAAGACTCCAGTCGATGCATAATAGAGGGAATGAAAATAAATGAATAAAAGGTGCTAATTGATATTGGAGACATGATGATGCAACAAAGCTCAGGAGGCAGTTCAACATATGCGTTCTCTGACTCTGCCACAAGAAGATTGAATTAACTAAATAATAGAAATGAAATGTTGATCCCATGCAACAAATAATATTTGAATTAGAGGCTTTTCCTACAGAGAATCAGAAAAAAAGGAGGAATATTGTTATAGAATATTCACATATGAACTTAAGAGTTTTCACTGAAGCACTTCTTTGAAAGGTGGGTCTCTTCCTCCACCCCAATTATTTCCTCCTCCTCTGCCTTTCCATCATCCTTACCTAAACTAGCCTAGCACATTACCAAAAGTTTGATGGCATATATAAAACTGGTACTTAAGGAAAATTGACCATGAAAGTAATTGCAAATGAAAATGATGCAATGGCATGAAACTAAGTGATCAAACAAAATGAAATTTCACTGCATAGGCTCAAATCAGATTCCAGAGATAATGTTGAGATTCATAAGAATATTGTTGGTCATTTTCTTTCTATTTAGAAATGCAAAAAAATGCATGCAAGAAATGTTTCATGTCACTAGTTTTGTTTCTCAAATAGCAGCCAAGAAAATATTAAATGGCCAGATAAATAAGATAAAATTGAGCAGAATCTACAACCTTTTTCCTTTTGTTGTCTGCATCTGTGTAGATAATTCTGTACCGGAAAAATATGTCGCCCTTTAAGTAACACTTCATGATCAAAACGTAATTTAATTTCATGCCTACATTCAGTGTTAATTTGAATTAATTGCAGGCTATGTAGCATTTCATGTTAATATGAGCAACAAAAATTTAAAAGGGGATACATCAATATTGGTGAGAGAAAAAACACACCGCACTTCATAGTATTCCTTATAGGTGATGTAGCGTCCATCCCGCAGCCTCAAAAGTGAGTTCCCATCCAAATCATCAAAAGAACCGCTGACACAATAGACTTTTCCATTATGCGGGGTATAGACCAAAGAATTTTGAAGCTTGCATTTGCATACCAGACCATTTTTGGTCTGTATGGAACGAGCATTGTCCTTTAGAGAGCAGTTCTTATGATCCTCCCACACATTTTCATACGAGAAAAGCACAGAAGTAACAGATGTCCAATCAATGGAAAGATGACATCGGGAGCTAATGGCAGGAAGTAGAATATAGTCAACCTCAGGGTCCATCCCTAACTGCAATCCCTTTAAAACCTTGTCCAGTTCATTCAGATTATGATCTAAAAGGATCTTCAGAAGTGTGACATTGAACCTCCTGCATAAAAAGATCTGTTCAACATGTGAAAAGAAATACCAAAAACAATGAGCCATTTCATTTAACAATTGCTATAAATGAGCGCCCCCCCCCCACCCCAACACAACAAAAAAAGGAAAAAAAGAAAAGAAAAGAAAAAAGTGCTAGAGATCCTACCAGCTCTTGAGTAAGATCAATCTCTCCAACATATCTCAAGTTCACAGTTAATAAACCTCTTTCAACTTGTAGGTCAAAATTCAAACTTGCAATATCCGATTCAAGTTTGGTTCTCATGACAAGCACAATATCGTGAACAGTAACATCACACTGAAAGTTCTGATCTAATTTGATTAAGTAGCAATAGTACTTTGTCTTCAACTTCTTTGGGCTTTGATTCACCAACTCAGGTGGGAAGTAAATGGGTTGTTCATCATCATACGGTTCATTGCCTGAGTATCAAACAATTAGAAATGTTTAAGAGACTCAAATTCATATAAATCTTGACAGCATAAAAGTATCAAAAGATAAGTAAAAGAGTAGACACCATTCCAACTATAGAAAGCACTTAATATTATGAGAGACACATGCAGCAACAAAAGGAACTTGTGTGTCAGAATTACCAACTTCTTTAGCAACAGCTTCTTCAACAAAAATATCAGGAACAAGATTATCTGTTAGAGCCCCAATGGCATGAAGTTGCTTGCATGCTTCAAGACATGCCTTCTGCTTAACAATTTTAATGTTTCCTTGCACACAGGTAGACTGTATAGGACAGCTCTTAGGAAGAAGCAGTGTACAAATCTGCATCTCCTTTTCTATGATGCATCTGGGAGTGGGTTTAAAGTACCTAGAGAATAAATAAACCAAAAATAAAAAGAGGACAAAACATCAAGCAATCACACAAAACAAGCACATGATGAAAACTAAGTTGATGAGTAATGAAGAGCTTAGCATTTTTGAAAAGCAGAACAGATGACTTACACATCAGAAGGGAGGCGTGAGCAATATAAATAAATCAAACCAACACTAGAGCCAAGAGTCACAATTGCACCGGTGCTATCTACACTATAGAATTCCTCATCATTCAACTCACTATTGAGAGATGAAGAAGAAACTGCAGCATGGCGTAGAGACTCCTTTCTCATGATTTCACCACTAGCAAGATACTTCTTTAACCGAGAATGTGTAGAAGAATCCTCACTGTATAATATTCAAGATATTAAAATGATTATGTATATACCAGTTACCACTCCATAAATTCCTTGTGTCAACATAGGAACTAGATGTACTTAAAGAACCTAGGGACTTCAAATCATTTCATTGGCAGCACAATATTGTAAAAAGTTGCATTCTGAAATGGATATCAATCAAATATACCTCTCCACCATTAACAAATAGTCTGAATTATGCATTCTAGCACGACCTCTTGACTGTATAAAACTGCTAACTGTGTTTGAAGGATCAAATCGAATCACCAAATTGCAGCTTTGTACATCTAGACCTTCCTCAAGAATTGATGTTGCCACAATGATGTTCACCTGTGCCATCCTCACATTCAAACACCCAAAAAAAAGAAAGAGATTATAATTGTCCAGGGAAAGCCATACCATGTACCTTGCCTTTCTGGAATTCTTCAACAATTTCATTTTGTGTTTTACGAGTCTGAGATTGCAACTGCGAGTTATTTCCTGCTACGTACTTGGTTTTCCAGCTATTATATTTTGGGAGGAACTCAGCTAGCATGGATTGAAGAACTATTGCTGTGATGACTCTTTGCACAAAAACTATACATCTGATCTCCTTCAAATTCCTGTGTTTAAATGCACCGTAGGAAACTTGTCAAGTGCAAATTAACAGACCACAAAACAAAAATTTATGTTAAAGGAAAAATGATTCAGAACATTATATCCAAATAGTGTCCAAAAAAAAAGAAAAAAGAAGCAAAATACACTTTGGGCACAACCCTTTAAGTTATATCATTAGCAATATTGAGTAATTTAGGGGCCATTGACCCACAAAAATAAGAGAATGTCTATAGAAACTCAGGCTGCAGGACTCAACTTTCAGGAAAATTTTCAAGATCTCAACCCACATCTCACATATGTGATTTTTGTGGTGCATTGAGCTAGGACATCACCACACAGGGTAGCTTTGCTTTATAATATTAAAGGTACAATTTTATGCACATTAGTACAAGTCTCAGTTTCCTGACCATAGAGAACTTTCTTTATCATCCAATAAAGATATGAAACTGATTAAATGGGAAAAAACTACATTAAATGTGTTGAAAAAAAAAAAGTTAATGATCACATGAATTGAGTCATTGACCAACCTATATTCAAGAAGTGACTCAATAAGGCAGACAATTTTTGTAGTCAGGAGGCCCTCATCCACATCAATCTTAGCATTATCACCAACATACCAACCTGGACCTAAGTTTCCAATGCAAAGAGGGGAGAAAATGAAATAAGGAAAGACTGTAAAAAAAATAAAAATCAATGAGTTGGATTATCCACATTTTGTCTCTCCAGGAAAAATAAAATAAATACTGTACCGGTTGTAATACAACTTGCAAATGCATGTGAGGCAGCCAAACTGAAATCTTTAACAATTTTCTCTCCAAACATGTCCAATTTACCAAATGAAAGAACGTCGCTTTCATAGCATGATAAGAATTGTGCAGCCTATTACAAAATATACAGAACATAATGTCAACCATGTTGCTTGATCACTTACTGCAATGACAACTAGGGTAGATTGAAATAAAGGAAAAAAGACTAATACAACAACAGAAACCTTAATCCCAGATTTAATGGGGCTCAGCTACATGAATCTTTTAAATGAGCCTTACAACAGGAATTTACAACAGAGGCCTTAATCCCAAATTTAATGGGGCTTGGCTACGTGAATCTTTTAAATGAGCCTTATGACATGAATCTACTACAGAAAGGAAAATCGACTAAAGTACCTTCAAAGCCAACCACGCACCAAGTTCATCCAAACAATATAACAAAGTCAAATATATTTTGGATAGCTTCTTCCTTGCAGACTCTACTGCAGAATCATTGAGATCCAATGAATCTTCATGCTGAAAAGCAGTATATCTATTGTTAACACCTAAAATAGGCAACAGATATAGTCTAACTTATACAGAATTGCATTCAAATTTGTGCACCTTTGCTTTCAAAATCTTCAAATTTTCTACCAAACATGCCCGTGTATGATATGGGATATCCATATGCTTGTAAAACCTGAATTTTGGAGTTGGAAATGGTACAAACTCTGCAACCACGGATTCACTTGTACATGTATACACCTTCAGCAGCAAAAACAAATTGGCAGCATAGTAAAGTTATAGGCTACCAGGCTACCAAAAGAGTGAGAGAGTAGATAGAGTTCTTGAAGAACTCAACAATAAAAGAAAAAAATAAGGCACGTTGCAAAGACTACATCAACATCCAGGGCAGTCTTAAGTAATCTTATATTTCCCAACAAGCTATTCTAATTGCAATGAAATCCGTTAGCATTAGCAAGCATATCAACTGGAAACTTAAGAAAGCAGCATGAAAGAAAACCAATCAAATATACTTGTCACAAATAAAATTCTTGGGAAGAAGCCACCTTTGAATACATTGTCGTCTCAAGATCACAAATCATCTGCCAGCAGGTTGATTCTATGCTTGAACCTACACAATAAAGTGACAAAAGGCTTGGATAATTGAAATGCAGTAAGCATTGCAATATAGTGTCAACTACAGGTGACATTAGGGAAATAAGATGGCCTATTGCCAAAAAATACCCTTTGACTTAATGGGAGAAGCCGTCATCCCAAGTATCCTGGGAAGGTTGCAGACTCCAGAGTTTAGTTGGCGGTGATAGAACTCCTGAGAAGCAGTCAAATCATTCCAACATCTCCAGCAAACAGAATAACCTATTATTTCATTTCAAATGAAAACTATTGCCGTTCCCAGCTTCACCAAACCAAAGGTAAGATCAAAAGTGGGAAGGGTAATTCCTCAAAAGATGTGGAGGACTTTCCTAGAGAAACAAACCAATCCCTAACAACTGGAATAAAAGAAAGAATACATGGGAAATTCATCAACTGAAAAAAAAAAGAGATAAAAAGAGATTGAGAAAACTGACCGTCATAATACAAGCATATGGGTGTTTACCCCTGGCATGATGACATTCATCGAGTATCAACACCTTGATTGAGTCTAGCTTAAAGAAGCTGTGCCGCAAACCATTCAGCAAAATTTGAGGAGTCATTACAAGCACCTAGAGGAATTGAAGGATTGCATTGAAAGTCTTCTTTCATGTTTAAAGAAATAAAGGATTGCATTGAAAAATAGTTGGCTAGGCATTTAAAAGTCTTAAGAGGGGCATTGGGTGGCATATTAAAATTAAAGGCAAAACCTCAAACTCGGACAGGAAATACAAGAAGCATATTCACTTCTTATGGAAAAAGGAGAAGTGAAATCCAATTAAAGTGTAAGGAGTTGCTTCCAGAACCAGGGAGTGGTAGCATTATCCAGGTCATATGATATAGTGGAAGTCGTACCTCATTTTCGTCTAACTCTTTCTTCCACGTAGCAGCATCCCAGAAATCAATTCCCATCTCTCCCCAGTAAATACCGACTTTTAAGTCGGTATGCATTCTCAGGGCTTCGGCTTGCTGGTAATTAGGAGCAGAAACAAATAAACGAGTAGAAAAATGATTGGACTTTCGGAAATTCAGCTCGACGATTAAGATTAAGAGATGAAGCGACAAGGAAGAAAAGAAGAGAGACGGTGGTGGAGGGCGTGAGGAGTACGTACTTGGAGAACCAGGACAACTTGGGGAACCAAAAAAACAGCGAAGAAAGGCGAAGGCTTGCGGAGGAGATGGGCGTAGCTGCGTAAAAGCATGATGGCAATAAGAGTCTTGCCAGAACCAGTGTCCAGGAAAACAATGGTGTTCTGCTTCAGTGCCTTCTCCAGCCCCTCAAGTTGATAACTTGGAAGACAACGACGGGGAAACAACAAACCATCAGCCAAAATCACATCACAACACAACAGGGCGTATAGACATCGAAACAAAAGCATCACCATCGATATCCAGAAGAACCGAGTCGAAAGAAAAGAATTTGAAGGAGGTGGTGATTCTTGGAAGAAGAAGAAGAAGAAATGAAACGATAGAAAGAAGAAGAAAGAATGTACCTTCTAGCAAAGGGGAGGGTATCAGCAGAGAGTTGCTGGTGGCGAGAGTCAATGTCGGTCTCAGCAGCTTCCATTGATTGCTGTTTCTGCTTCTTCTTTGTATTGGAAATGAAATGATAGAGCCTTTTTCGATTTCTATTGTGTTTGGGGGAGCAGCGTGGAGGGGAAGGAGAGGGGAAAGGGCTGGTATTTATTGATTAATTAATTAATTGTTTTATTATTATTTTGAAAACCTGAACAACTTGCTTACGAAGCAGGAGCCTCCTGCACTGCACTTGTTTGTCTTTTTCTCATCTTTTATCTCTCTCCCCTCTCCCCCCTCCCTGTGTGCGCGCGCGTGCATTGTCGTGGCAAGCCCAATTAGAATCGCCCTCTCTCTCTCTCTCTCTCTCTCTCTCTTTCTTTAGAATAAAGAAACCCCCACCGTGACCCCCTCCCCCCCCCCCCCCCCCCCTCTTTCTTTAGAATAAAGAAACCCCCCCCGTGACCCCCTCACCCCCCCCCCCCCAAAAAAAAAGAAAAGAAAAGAAAAGAAAATATTTAAGAAAGGGAAAAGTCTCTCCCACATTCCTCACTCGATCCCATTCTCATATTATACGTTTATTATTTTATTATTTAGAGGAATATGGAGTCGGCTTGTTTCGAAAGTTAACCAAGGACAAGGGTAAGAATGGTTCTTTCTTTTTGTTTGGTCAGCATCGGGTCAAGTAATTGGTATACCCCACCGCCACTCCCCACCCCCCCCCACACACACACACACTGAGACAACTCATAAAATTAGGCAAATTTTAAATTTTGTAATCACATGCATACTTGTTATAGTATAAACTAGACATGCAATTGGAGCTTCTTTCTCAAGTAGATGATAAAAGTAAAACCTGGAAGCTTCTGTAATAGAGAAATTGTTTTAGGCACCCCCTGTTGAAAGCTAGAGGAGGCTGCTTTTTATGAGACATTGTTCTGAGAGGCTCTTTGATTGTGAAGCTTAGTATTTGTTTTCTTTAATTACATATGAGTTATATATACTTGGGATTATATTCGATGCCTTTTCGAACTGCCTCATAGTCATTTTTTGGCTGATTCAGGCCAATTATCACTGAAGAATGATCGGGATCTCTTGTCATTTTCATGAATCATCTTTGGTTATCACATCAAGTTTCCAAATAACAAGTACAATCAAGGAAATATGTTGATCTTCTTGTCATCATTATTTTTAGTTTATTTTAAAAATAATTTGGAATACTTAACAATTAAATGCCCAAACATTGGAATACATACATACCTACCTCGTTAGAAAAACCGCGGGCCTAACAGTCCACGCAGGCGCAATTGATTCGGTTTCACATCATGACCAATCACACAGCGGTCCCACATCTCTGGACCCCTTCATCCCACTCTACTTGTATTTAACTTCCAATCCATTCCATGCCTTTAGCCTTTTTCTCTCTGTCTAATGCTAATATTAAATTGTTGTGTATGATTATATTATATTTATATTTTAAAAATGTATTTTTTTAATATTTAATTTAAATAAAAAGATATTTAAAAATTATAATTTTTTTAAATTATAAATATTTATATTACATAAATTTTTAAAAAATTGTTAAAATGAATTGAATAAATTATAATATATATTAAAATACAATTGAGTAAATTAGATATGTATGAAAAGTTTAATTTAATTAAAATATTATAAATAAATTATTAATTTTATATCAAATATTATAAATTATAAAAAATTAATACAAAGTTTTAAAATTTTTAAAAATTAATGACTTGATAAAATGAAATTCATCGATTTTTTTTTATTAAAAAAACATATTTTTATCTAGTTATAAATGCTTAAGATACATTTAATTAGTTAAAAATTGAAATTTTTTATTTAAAGGACCTAAATTATAATCCTAAAAAAATTAATAAAATTTATAAAAATAAAAAATAATTTATTATATAACTTTCCGTTTGAATTTCTTTACGGATATATATATGTATATATACTTGTTGATACGCCACTTGAATCAAAATTAATTATTTCGCTAAAAAGAAAAAATCGAAGTTAAATACTTTTGCCAATACTACTAAAGAGGGTGAGGAAGTGAAGAGAGACAGAGGGGGATAGAGGGTAGAAAGGTAACTATGAAAAGAAAGATGGAAAGGCCACTTACTAGGGTTTGTTTGGAGGATTTGTTAAAGATTCATACGGCTTCATCGTTTTATAAAATTATAATCATAACGCGCATGGGCGGCGGGCGACTCTGGACATTGAAGACCACCTCTGCTCTCTTATGCTCCTTCCCCTTGGCTTAAACAGGGAGAGGTAGAGAGTTCTGACGAAGAAGAAAGACATCCCTAAACGCAAAATGGTAAGATTTCATCACCTCATCTCTTCACTCAGTCTATTTAGTGTTTATTATTATTATTATTATTATTATTATTATTATTTTGCATTTTGTTATTTTCTTTTCCTTTTAAGTATTAAGGATAAAAGAATAAATGATGAAACCAAAAAGAAGTCAGTCATCAGGTAGATTTCATCCACATTCATATAATATTGTTATTGTTATTGTTATTGTTGTCGTTGTCGATGCTGTTGATGATGATGCAGTTCAGTTTCAATTATGGTCTGGGAAAGCAAACAAAGAATTATGCTCTGCGCGCCCGCCCTGTCATCTCATCAGCTGTTTCATTCGGACACTACACCCAAATCCCCCACCTCCCCTCCCTTTCTTTTGCTAAACCAACCAATCTTCCGTCCTTTTACATAATGCTCCCCCATACCTTCCTGTTGATTTAATGTCCACCACTATGTCTATTTGGGTTTTAGATTTGTCAGCTACAATGATTGATTCATTTTTATGGACTAGTTGTAGATGGCACTCTTCCAGCTATTTGTTGAATTAAAACGATACCTGTTGTTCTCGGTGTTGGATCGCATTGGGCTATGCTTTTCACCTTCTAATAATAATATGTCATGAATTTGCTTGGAGCATGGTACTGACATTATTTTTTACTGCTCTTCGCTGGTGCTGCCGGTGGTTCTGTTTGGTCTCGAAAACAGCCGAAGCAAATCCATGAAATCAAGGATTTTCTTCTTACTGCTCGAAGAAAGGACGCCCGCTCTGTGAAAATTATGAAGTCCAAAGATGTGGTCAAGTTCAAGGTCCGTTGTTCTAAATATCTTTACACACTCTGTGTGTATGACTCCGACAAGGCTGACAAGTTGAAGCAATCTCTTCCTCCAGGCATCCTACTTATTCCCTTCTCCCACGATACAACATTTCATCTCTTGTTATATTTCACATAATTTCACCACCGGATTACAAGTTTATGACTTTAACACTTGTAGTGTTATAGTGCCTTCTCAATTTCCATTGATGCACATGCACACAGTGTGCTCAAGCGTCAATGTTGATGCTTTTTGTGTTCTTCGGCGTCTCAATTTCTGTCAGTTATACTTGGTGAATGCTGCTGCGTAAATCCCTGAAAAGGTTGCTTCTATATAGTCTCAATATAATATTCCAGATCATGTTTTCTTATAAGTACCAATGCATTCCCTTGCAGGTTTGAGTGTTCAGGACCTGTGAAGTAAGCGCTGCCCCTCCCCCCCCCCCGCGGGTCCCGGGGGCTTCGAGCGTTTGTGGGCCTTTCAAGAAGTCAAGACTGATTTGTGTTTTATTTTGATGTCTACTAGACAGATATTTTCCCTTCTCCATTTGTGGAGATCTTATTCGTGTTTGTAATGGTCATGTGTGGTACCTGCACTTTTGAGTTTTGGCACGAATTTGTAGACGGGATTCTACGATGCGTTCAACATAAAATTGAGCTGTGATATATGCATGCTTAACTTTCCTGGTCCGGTAATCATTCAATTTCGAAATCATCTTTCGAAGAAATTTACCGTTACTATCATTTAATTTCTTCTGTTTTGAGTTCCCCCCTCTAGTGTAGGAACCGTTTCCACCTCTCTTACTGTTGTGAAACCCCGAAACCCTCAATCATCAATGCCGCCACCTGACGGACCAACTCAACAGCAATTACAATCAAATTGGGGTTTAACTCAGGGCTAAACTTAATAAAAATACACCGAAAAGAAAATGGGTAATGGTTTGATTTTTTCCAAGTCTTGGAGGGCCCATGGCCCGACTCCCCTAACGACTGTATACACAGTCACGCCCTTGGATGCAAGCAATGGTATGGGCCTATCGTACAAGTTCGTCCACAGGTCATAAGGGTAGGGGCTCTTGTACCCAACACAAATGCTATCTAGCTTAACGCCCTTGCCTATTCATTCATAGTCTATATATATATATATATATACATACATATATATGAGTCTATGGGATGATTTACCTTATACATGGGCCGTGAGGGGATCAATAACAATATTATTTGGCGGCTTTTAAAATGTGCATGCCATAAACAAGAAGACTATAACCTTTTATTTATTTATTTATTTTATGCGTTTAGGCTTGAGCTCTTCCAAATCTTAACATTATTAATTCATTTTTCCCATTTTTATTCCTTCTTTCTTTCTTTTTTTTTTCTCACTGAATGCTGATTGAGGAAAAATCATTTTCAATAACGGCATAACAGTATACCCGTTCAAAATAAAGAAAAGAAGAAAATTAAGAAGACAAAAAAAAAGCAGACAGAGAGAGAAGAGAGAGAGAGATGCAGATGAGGGAACGGGTTAGAATCTCTTGTATCTTTAATTAATGTTTGCCTTTTTCTTTTCTTGGAATTATCTTCTTTTCTTTTGGAGTAACAAAGGAGGGTTTATGCGAAAAATGCATGGATAAGGGTGCAGGGCAGATGCTCGGAGAGAGAGAGAGGGGGGGGCAGGAGCAATTTCTTTGAGAATACATTATTCAAGAAGGAAAGAGTAAATGTATTCTTTCCGAGGAGACCCGGGCGTTGCGCTTTATATATATATATATATCCAAGGCAATCCCAGTTCCGACTGACCTCCTCTTGCTTTGCTTTGAATACATTTATATAATTATTGGTTTCTCCTTCTTCCTTGTCTTTACATATTCTAACATTATACGCTTTATGTGCGTGGCTACAGAACGAGACGGATATCTTCTCTATAAAATTTGTGGAGCGAAGGTTGCTTTCGGTCCCCTTCTTTTTTTAAAAAAATAAAATAAAATAAAATAAAATAAATAATAATAATTTAATATTACAAACTTATTATCTTTACATACTTTTTTTTTTAAAAAAAAATTCAATTAGGATATATTTAAATTTTTTAATCTTTATTTCACATATTATATTAAGCTAACTTAACTTACTTTTTTAAGTAAATTAAATTAAAAATCTCCGTTTCTTTTCCTTTTAATTAATATTTGGGTCATCCATTCATACATGCAACGATTTTATAATTATGCATAAGACACGAATAGATGCAACTGCATTCAAATGTAGTGGGATAAGGTATAACATAGTCTTAAACTTTTTTAATTATTTTAATGTAACTCCAAATTTTTCTTTCCTTGTTTTTTTTTTTTTTATATTCAATTCAATTGTCAATGTTATTAATCCTTTTCAACGTGATATAATTGAAGACAAAAAAAATTATAACTCATTGTCAATATATAAAAATAAGTATTAAAATACATCTCTAAATTTAGATAATACTCTATTCTTGTGAATAAATATTAATAAAATATATATTGATAACATATGTTTGTACATTAATTACCAAATATAATGTTTTATTTATTTTTATCCTATATATATATATATATATATATATATAAAATAATTATTATATTTAAACTAAATTAAAAAAAATAAAAAATTTAAGATTATATTAAAACTAAAAAAAAAGATTTAAAAATATTTTTTTAATTTATCCCAAACTGTTAATTTGTACCAAAGGTGTTTCATTAATTGCAACTGAC
The DNA here is from genome assembly GCA_021464305.1 of Kandelia obovata. Lineage (NCBI taxonomy): Eukaryota > Viridiplantae > Streptophyta > Magnoliopsida > Malpighiales > Rhizophoraceae > Kandelia > Kandelia obovata. Next base: position 5,151,902 of record CM038480.1, read on the forward strand.
TTATAATTATAAGATCAGACCATACAATTGGTGTGTTTGTGCGCTGGTATATATATATGTAGAGAGAGAGAGAGAGAGAGAGATGTGTCTACTCGTTGGCTTAGCTTCTCCTGGGGCTGTTCACGTGCCCAATTGACGTGTCAAATAAACAAATTGCTTGTGGAGACAATTGGTCTTAAAAGTCTGCAGTCTCCCTGTTCGCGATTTAGAACTTCAAAAGCTCGGCCTATTCATACTTCACACCAGCCAGTGACCTTGTCCCTTATCTGTGTTTAACTTATTCATGTCATCACGTGTTGTGATAGGCAGATTCACATCCAGTACAGATTTAATTTGATTGATTTTTATTTTATTTTATATGCGTGGGTACATCTGAAAGAGATGATCCTTTTAATAACTTTCATTTTTATTTTTCATTATAATCAAAGTCGGTGCCGGAGAATGCTGAAAGTGGAGACGCTCGTAACTTACCCGAGTTGGAGTTGGGGTTGGGGGGTGGGCAGGCCTTGAGGGGTTACAAAATAAATTAGATGTCTGCAGCTTCTATGGTGCGAGACTTTCTTTTGGGACATTTTACTGGGATGTCATGTCAGACAACTACACATTTAAATTATTTATTAAAAAAATTAATACATATTATTTTGTTTTGGTTTTTTCACGATGAAATTGCATTATATCATATTATTAAATTATTACCTGTCTTTACTTGCATAACACAGCCAAAAATGTATGGGTCTGCCGTGTGGGGAAGTGTTTGTCGTGGGTTTTATGTCTGTGATGTGATGTAAAAAAGAACTTGAAAATGTGATCGGGGCGTGTGCTACGTGGGAAGGCTGTTCACAAGAGTCTTATGAACTACCGGGATCGAGAGAGTGAGAGTCCGATCTAGGGGTAGAGAGCAGCACCGTAAAGAAAGGAAGTAGCCCGCCTTTCTCAAGAACCGATCGAGCGCGACAGAAAGAAAGGAATAAGCGGATGACTGACTGCCTTTGTACCACAACATCACACACACAAAAGGAGATCTAGTGGGTGGGTGGGGTGGGGGGGTGGGGCGGCGTGCTTGAGGGAGGGCCAGGATAATGATGAGTGGAGTGGTGAGCGACAGACCCATGAGTACTACTGACATCTCTCTGGCTCAACTTGACTGGGCTCATAGGACACGTGAGACCAGACCCTCCTCTGCCTACTATCTCTCTCTCTATATATATATATATATATTAAAAATAACATAAAAATTTCCTCTATATATGCATATCCTGCTACAGCCATAGCTCGGCAATTCATTCCGACGGCGTTCACGTTTCTTTCGGCTGTCCAAGAAGATGATCCGAAGGGAAATGGCGGGCTGGGCCGGGGCTGTTTGATCGCCGTGTCATCGTATGCGTATGGGCTGGCAATGGCAACGGAAATGTCATGCACAAAATGGACCGGACGGACTAAGCTAGACGGCCCCCGTCCATCCATCTATGCAGTCAGTCAATCAAAGCCCTGTGAATAATGGAACTATGCAGGGTTGATGCGCTCCCAGCGACGAGACGCTATGGCCTGCTGCATATCTTTTTTTTTTTTTTTCCGTTCAATTTATCATTAATTTGTACTGAGATAATGCAATACCAAAACTCTTATAGTATTTTCTACTTTATTATTTAACATAAGATTATTTAGTGCAAAAAAAGGTTTACAGTTGATATTTGCAATATCGGGTCACTCGAAACCTCTGCCATCATCGTTTTAAGTGTTAAAATTTTCTTAAAAGTATGTAGAAGTAGTAGCAAGCACGGAAGTTTGGGAAGCTTCTTCCGTGCTTGCGAATTACATATTAAAAAATTAAACTGTTTCTTTGTTAGTTTTTTTTTTTTTTTTTTCTTGTGGGGGTGGCATATCCGAAGTCCGAATGGAGACAGTAGTTGAGATTTGCCTCCCTAGGCGTAGCCCTAAGCCATACATATATACACATGACGGAATTAAGGAGTTCCCCGCCGCAACTGCTAAAGTTCGTCTCTGGCTCTGCCCATCCCTCTTAAAGTCTGTCACTACTACTGCCTGAGACTAGTGCCCACAAGCTGCGAAGGTTTCTTTGTCTCGATGGTCATGTGTTATGTTTAGGACCCATGGCTTTCTCATTATTAATTAATACCTGTTAATATATATATATATATGAAAACAAATTTAAAGTTTTATGTCTCTCTCTACAACACAACATTGTATGTGCTTGTGCGACTCATGAAATGCGGAAGCAATATAAATAAATTTATTTTTTAAAAAAAGAAAAAAAAAAGTTGTAAAATACAAATGAATGATCCTTGAACACTGATCTATGCTTCAAATTGGACGGTGATTAGTGGTCTAACGTGACAATATGCAGGTATGGACATATGTCATCCAATTAATACTCTCTTGCGAGTCTCACTCACACATCGGCACACACACGCACAGAGACAAACTCGATTGAATTTGAATAGATTATCTAATATATTATTAATAAGACTCTATAATATGCGGCTTTAAGGTAAATGTACATCAGTTGCATTTCGGTTTTCTATATTCATTTGCAATGTAGCGCTTGTCTGATCGGTTCCATTTACTATGCGAATCAAAGACGGTCCCTTTTTCTTCATGGTGCAGCCAGTCATCAGGCCGTATTGGATGTGTATGACTTACTCGGAAGGTACGCCCATATATATATATATATATATATATATATATATATAGAATTATTTAACACCCACAATTCAATTGGGGGAGAGGATTTACACCGGCAAGGTCAAGAGTCATAACTCAACTTGGTCTCTCTCTCTCTCTCTCTCTCTCTCTCTGTGCGTGTGTAGACTTTGTCAAAGATAGAAGGCTATCTAAGTGTGTTGGGCATGATTATATATGATGGGATTACCGAGAAACCATTTAATTTTACGATGGGAGTCAGGCTTTTACAAATGATAATTAATCAGTTTTATAGTATAACAATAATAAAAAGGACTTTGTGGGCATGTGGTTTTACGGTCTTTGATTCCTTTGTTGACGGTCAAACTTATGTTTTGCATCTTCGAGATGGAGAGACCATCGCTTTCTGCGACACTTCTCCCCAAAACCACCCCCCCACTTTATATTATATTCTTTCTGGCCTCTCCATAGTCCATCCGTGCGTGTGCATATACAGATTATTTTGGTCTAATTCGTCCCTAACAAAATGATCCACAATTCCACGTACATGTATGTAATTAAATATCACGCATGCATTCCATTTATATACGACTATTCTACGTACATATTTACCCCCCAACCTATGTTGATGTGCCCAATTTTGATTTATATATTCCGTTTAAGCTCCGATTCTTCAAATAAATTTAGCTTATAATTATACAGTTGGCCTTTCTTCCATGTTCTATTCCTTTTAGCAATCTCTATGAGGAGTTCTGTGTTGCGGTTCATCTTAGTATGACTAGTCATTATATTTACTATAGGCTGTTGTATATATTGCGACGTAGTAATCACATTTTCTTCCAATCTGTCCCCCCTCACAAAAAAAAAAAAAAAAAAAAAAAAAAAAAAAAGAAACTGCAGAGTAAAATAACCAACCTCAAAGGACCACCCCGGAAGACAGTGGTTAATGTCTTCTTTTAAGGGTGCAAGAAGCGTACCTATCTCCCCATATACATATACATACCTATACATACATATATATATATATATATATATATATATATATATATGCTATCAAATATAGTTAAAGAATGATATAATACTATATACTCAAACGAGATAATAGTATACTATAATATACAGGATTGTTTCCAAGTTTTTTTTTTTATAAAAAAAATATATTAAAAAAGTCTGCCATGCACATGAATTATTGTAATGTTCACACCCGGAAGAGAGAGAGGAAAGAGACTCCCGTTTGTAGCGGGGGAGCAGTTTGATGATTAGGACTGGGGATAATAGTAAAGTAATGAGATGGATCGATGGAATGTGAGAAAGTTATGGGGTGTTAGTAGGCAGAGACTGAGGGATCTGATGGTTTATATAGTGTGGTGCGACAAAGAAAGAGATAGGGAGAGCAATGAAAATGGGATGATTGGTAGGAGCAGATTGCACTGACATGAAATGACTTGTGTCCAACTGGGAATGAATGAATAAATGGGTGTGGAGAGTGGAGACGGAGTGCGCGCGTGGGTTTTCCGTCCCGCTCTGTCAGATTTGTAGCATACTATCATCTTATATACAGCAAAGCAAGAGAGCAGGTCCGTGTTAGTGCTACTAGAGAATGAGAATCATAAAATTCGAGAAAGTAGGCTTTCAGGATTTGGGTTTGTTTTCATTACAACCAGTGAATTACTTCGCTTCAATTAATTGATTAGTGTCACTTGATTCACTAATAATCAAAAGAAAGCATGGATATCTTTAAATTCCAAACAAGTTTGTTTTAAGTTTAAGAAACCACATGCTCATGGGTTTATGACCCCTGTGTGCAGTGCATAAAATTCTCCTTCTTAATAACGCACAGCAACCACCAAATCATGAATCAAGACAACTACATCTCAACATGGCCGATATACCATTTTAGGTTGCACCCTTGAGGGGTCCTTTTACCATTTACCACAATAATAATACAAAGTCAAGAAGAAAATGATGAAGAGGAAACTAACACAATCGATTGTATCTTTCTCTGTCTTATCAAATCCATTAGGCGCCTTAATTATCTCAACATCTGCTGTACATTTCACATTTTTAGAATTAATTTTGAGTTAAAGATTCAACCGTACCCTAATTAATGCGCGTTGCCCCATTCATAGTTATCAGTATGTGACTGTGTTTCACTTTCGTATGAGAGAGAGAGAGAGAGAGACAGACAGACAGAGGGAGAGAGTAATAGATGTGTATAAGAGACAGGTGGAGCTCTGCAAATCTCACCGCAGTTTATTTGGGTACTGTCTCTTATACACATCTAGATGTGTATAAGAGACAGGACAGACAGACAGAGGGAGAGAGTAATACTTTTAAATGAATCCTCATTTGCTTTGTAACACATAATTTTCCTTCAAATATTTGGACCCTTCTTCTTCTTCTTCCTTTCTTGCCTTTATCTCATGGTTTCTCTCACTTGTTTCTCCACATCATGCATGAACTAGTTCTTCATCACCTCAAAACAAGACCCCATTTCAAAGTCCTCTAATCATCAAACATATTTGGCCTCCATGAGTAATTGGTTGGGCTTTTCTCTCTCCCCACAAGAACTCTCATCCCATTCTGATCATCAAGATCACTCTCAAAGCACCGCCTCTCGGCTTGGATTCCACTCAGAGGAAATTTCTGGTACCGATGTCTCTGGGGAGTGCTTTGGTCTTGCTTCAGACTCTACATCTGCTTCTCTCAACCTCCCTGCCCCTTTTGGCATTCTCGAAGCCTTCAGAAACAATCGGTCTCAAGGTTTGTGCCATTTGCCACACCTTTCTTCTCCGGTTAAAACCAAAGTTCTAAAACCCTAACTCAAAATAAGTATTACTGATCTCTATTAATATGTTCCGACTTTCGACTCCTAAGATAACATCAAAGGTAAGATAAAAAGAAGAACGATGATAAGTGCGTTAAATTGCTTGGCTTCTAAATCATCTTTGAATGGTTTAACATTTCTCCTGCTTTACTAATATTTATTTATAGATTCTTCCAATGGGAGTTGGATTAATTACTTGCGACCCTTTTTTTTTTTTTAATATATCTTTGTGTATGGGTTCCCTGACAGATTGGACTATGAAGGGTTCTGGCATGAACCCAGATATCAACTACAAAATAAGCTCGTCAGGCATCCCTATGCTGATGGGCACTACATGCAGTGGCCAAAACGAAGAACCAAAGCTTGAAAACTTCCTCGGCTGTCACGAGCAAAAAATTGATCGTTGCATTAGCATTTATGGCAACAATGGGGGCTACATGTTCCAAAACTGTTCTTTGCAGCTCCCATCAGAGGCTACATGTACAACAGAAGACAGAACAACCAATATTCATATTGGAGGAGGAGAAGATAAAAATAGCATTAACAACGGCAGCAGTAACAGCTCCATAGGGTTGTCAATGATCAAGACTTGGCTGAGAAACCAGGCAGCACCGACACAACAAGAAGCGAAAAAAAAAGGCAGCGGTGCACAAAGTTTGTCCCTTTCGATGAGCACGGGGTCCCAGTCAGCTGGCAACCCTTCGCTGCTTATAACAGCAGCGAGTGGAGGTGGCAATAATATTAATGGTGGAGATCAGAGCTCCACTTCCGATAAGAGCAAGCATCAAAACACAACGGCGTCTCTTGAAGGTCAAACGGGTGATATTGAGGCGGTGGCAAGGAAATCTATTGATACTTTTGGCCAAAGAACTTCTATATACCGCGGTGTAACCAGGTAACTTTGTAAGGGTCTTTTCGGTACTTTTGTCTCCATTTCCTTGATACTTCAATAAAATATTGATGCGTGTATGTGCTTATGAGGTTAGGGTTTTTGTTTTGGCAGACATAGATGGACAGGCAGATATGAGGCCCATCTATGGGATAACAGCTGCAGAAGAGAGGGACAAACTCGCAAGGGGAGGCAAGGTACGTACATTCTACTTTTTCTTTTTTTTTTCATAGAAATTAAATACACAGATTCTGATGAAGGGGAAAAAAAAAAGGCATGCATTTTTTTTTTTTAATTTCATTTGGTACTGCTTTGCTATCAATAAATGGACTTATTTTGCACGGACATTTATTGCCTCTTTGGCTGTTGTCATATCTTTTGATGTGGAGCTCTGCAAATCTCACCGCAGTTTATTTGGGTAAGGGCCACTTCTGATTTCTCTTTCTTTTTTTTTCCTCCAAAAAGATCTCAATATTTTGATTAAAAGGTCTTTTTCCTTCCCATCTGCGTTTCTTATATGCCTCGGGCTATGATTGTCTGTGTGTGTGTGTGTGTGTGTGTGTGTGTGTGTGTGTGTGTGTGTGTGTGTGTGTGTGTGTAGGTGGTTATGACAAAGAAGAGAAGGCAGCTAGAGCTTATGACTTAGCAGCATTGAAATACTGGGGCACCACCACTACCACGAATTTCCCAGTATGTTTTTTTGTCTGGTGAACAAATTAATGTTAATGATGCCTATATATAGTGGTTTTCAGTTTCCTGTTCATGTATATGTAAATTCTAATTTCTGTCTCTTTATAGCATGACATACAGTTACTCTTTGCAATAATGCATGGATGGAGATGGGTTTGGGGTTATATTACATCATTTTACTTTAGAGGATTAATGACAATCACTCCGCTCTTTGTGTTCCCAAAAGTATCCCTCGAACTTAAGATTTGTCCTTTTGAAAGGGAAATTTTCACAATACATTTTGCCCTCTCTCGTGGGTTTATTAAGTGGTTTTGCCTGATTGTTATATTATACTGAAGCATTTTTTGTTACTAAAGAATAAACTAATTTAAAACTACAGATTAGTGAATACGAAAAGGAGTTGGAAGAAATGAAGCACATGACAAGGCAGGAGTTTGTTGCGTCGTTGCGAAGGTACTCTAAACGTCTAATTTCTTTTTTTTTTTTTTTTTTATTCTCTTCCACTCTCTTCCAAATTTGGAGGAACTTCATTTGAAGAGAAGGATATTTTAAAAATTGTTGATGCAGGAAAAGTAGTGGGTTTTCCCGAGGTGCATCCATTTACCGTGGTGTAACCAGGTAATCTCGCCCTCCCTCCTCCCCCCCCTACCCTACCCTACCCTACCCTACCACATAAAAGATAAATAAATTAATAAAAGCTATAAAAGGCAAATTGTTTTTGCTGAATTTCCAAATATGTTAAAGAAACCAATTTTATGGTAAGGAATTTAGTAAAATTGCAAATACTTTTATATGTAACATGTGTTATGGATTGGTGGGCGAGTAGAGTAGAGAAAAATGAACCTTTTGTTTTTGTTTTTTTTTTTCCCCTTCTTTTTAGCACAAAATTACCACAAATGGGGATGAGCCACGTTAGTACTTGCATACTTTTTGAGATAATGAGATTTACAAATTTTAATCTTCGTATGCTTGTGTTGTGTCAAAGAAAATCTAATGTTTCATTTTTGGTACTCAAATGAAGGTTTATCCTCTAACACAGTTTCCTAATTAATCTGTCTTTTCGTGTGGTATCTTAGACACCATCAGCACGGACGATGGCAAGCCAGGATTGGAAGAGTTGCAGGCAACAAAGACCTTTACTTAGGAACTTTCGGTAACTTTCATCTTCACTTGAACTCTTCATATAATATTCTTAATTGACGTGAAATAGGCCTTTTTCTGTCTGAGTGGGTATTAATGTTTTGACATTGGATCTGACCTAGTCTGGTTTTTTTCCTTTTTCGAAGTGGCCCTTCCATTATTTTCGAACTCTTCTCTTACGTTAATAAGCTCACCCGAACAAATTAATGCCAACTGGCACATCAATGTGTATAATACTATTGGGGTTGAATTCCGATAGGCACCCAAGAGGAAGCAGCGGAGGCCTACGACGTTGCGGCCATAAAATTCCGGGGCTTAAATGCGGTAACGAACTTTGACATGAGCAGATATGATGTGAATAGCATACTTGAAAGCAGCACGCTGCCAATTGGTGGGTCGGCTAAGCGTCTGAAAGATGTGGAGCAGACTGAAATGTCGGTTGATACTCGGAGATCTGTGGAAGATGACACCATGATGAGTTCCCATATCACCGATGGAATCATCAGTAACTATGGCTGGCCTACTGCTGCATTTCATCAACAAGCGCAGCCCTTCAGCATGCTGCCGCAGCACTATACTCCTAATCCTTATGCCCAAAGGCTCTGGTGCAAGCAAGAACGAGACTCTGATGACGCTAATGACAATAACCACGGGTATCAAGATATTCATCATCACCGGCAGCTACAACAACTGGGAAACACCCACAACTTTTTCCAGTCTTCTGTCCTGCACAATCTCATGGACGCGGACTCTTCTTCTGTTGAGCCTAGCTCTGCTGGGTCTGCTTCTGTTATGTATAGCAACAACGGTGGTGGAGGAGGATGTGATAGTGGTGGCTATCTTCAAGGAATGGCTTATGGAAGTTGCAGTGGTGGATATGCAATCCCAATGGTCACAGTAATGGGTGGCAATGATAGCCGCAGCAGCAGTTGTTGCCAAAACCAGGGGAATGGTTATGGAGATGGAGAGGTGACGAAGGCACTCGTCGATTATGACGGTATGTTAGGTGGCTCTTCATCAGATGCTTATGAGCATGCCAGAAACTATTACCATTTGTCACAGCAATCATTATCATCGGCTGGCGTGGTCAGGGGTAGTAGTAGCAGTGGCGCATATTTTAATAGTGATCAAGGGGGCTCAACGTATAATACCTGCTGGGTTCCAACTGCGGTTCCTACACTTGCAGCAGCATCGAGGTCCAATAATATTAATATGGCTGTTTGCCATGGCGGAGCTCCATCTTTCGCAGAGTGGAATGGCTCATAGATTACTATTGAGTGTCGGTGATGGGTGGGTCGCTCAAGGAGATTAAAAGGAAAGATCGCGTTTGGGCTACTGATTTCGTCGTTTTGATCTTCCATTCTCGCTTTCTCCCGTCTATTTTCCATTTCCACAATAATTAAAGCCAATCAATTTGGAAGATACACAGGAGGCCCCGCCCTCACCTTACCACTCCCAAGATCTAACTTTTTGTAGTACGCACATCTAACGATCCGAGCATCTAACTGAAGTTTGTTAGGTAATATAGCCTGAATGAATGTTATGTAATGTAAGAACTCAGTTTATTTTTATCTCGATTGCTTTGAATTTTGGGGGGCATTTCATATATATATATATACACACACACACGTTTATACACACACACACACACACACACACATGTACATACATACATACAGCTCTGCGGATATAGTTCTCTTTTTTCATTTTTTCTTATGGGTCCAAAGACTGTCTCTTATACACATCTAGATGTGTATAAGAGACAGTCTTTGGACCCATAAGAAAAAATGAAAAAAGGGAACTATATCCGAAGAGCTTTATGTATGTATGTACATGCTGTCTCTTATACACATCTAGATGTGTATAAGAGACAGCACACACACACACACACACACACATGTACATACATACATAAAGCTCTTCGGATATAGTTCTCTTTTTTCATTTTTTCTTATGGGTCCAAAGATGCCAGATTCTGATGTTTCGCAATCCGGGATGACATGGGCATTTTGACATTGTTGTTGTCGTTGTTGTTATTTGACCACTTTTTCTTGAGAGAATTTTCAAGGGTTTGTAGTCATTCAAGAAAATGCAATCGAGACGGCGTGTGGGTAGTTTCACATTCCCAATTGGATTGGGCTTGCTCATCAGACGCTCAAACTTGCATTATTATATATTATACACTATAAAAGCCCAACTACACATTGTCGGTAATAATACTCTTCCAGAGAATAGCCCAAACACAGTTTTTCTTTTATTTTTTATTTTTTAATTCGTTTCTAAGACGTGTGTCCCTGCGACTTGGACATGTATGTCTAAGCGATTCAGAGACAGAATGTGATGACTTGAGCAACTACAGTAGTATCGATGATAGGAGGAAGAAGCATTGCAGAGGAATTTACATTGGAAGAGAAATTTACAATAATAGGAGGAAAGTTAGCAGTCAGGTGAACGTTGTTGTCGTCGATGATGATTATGGGGAAAGCAAGGGAGGTGGTGCCAGAGCATTCAAAGAGGAAGCAGGTTGGTATTTGCAACTTTCCAATTTTTGGTTCTTCTTTTGTTTGCTGCCTACCTACCTATCTACTTCTCTTTTCCTTTTCTTCTTTTTTATTTTATTTTGTTTATCCTTTTTCCCCATCTACATTTTATCCTTTTGCATTTGAAGGGGGGAATTGACCAATCTAAAATTAGTAAAAAGTTCTCTTGGTTTTACATTTCTTTTGAGTAGTGATAATTTGAACTAATGTATGTGTTTAGGGGTCCATCCCGACTCTTTGTTTTAATGTTTAGTAAATTAATTAATTAGCGAGGCATACTATCCGATACTCCGTTTAACGAGGTTCCACCTCTAATCCAATATGAATCACGTAGACATGTAGAACAATCAAATTTCGTTCAAAACGTACTCCTTTTTTTTTTTTTTTTTCTTTCCTTTCTTTGTAATACGTGTTCTCGGCTAGTAATTATTTGTACATGCCCTGATGATTGAATGCCATCCTTGTTAAGTTGTTCGCACAATCAACCATTTCATATATTTATCGATTTTAGTAGCTAGGCTAAGCAAGCAATTATGATAATGCAGTTTTAGTTTTACTCAGCAACATCTATTAATACCGTGCGTGGTTAATACAGATGCAATGAACAAGATAGCAGAGAAGTAGCAGGAGTACATGAAACAGATTCCGATCCCTGCAACAACCACAACCAAAGAGCTACAAATGACTCTCTTCAACTGGCAAGGAGTAGCTCAATCCCTAAAGGATATGTATGAGCAGCCATTGCACTATCGTCTCATATACCCTTAGAAGAATGGGATAGATCAAGAATTGGAACTAGGGTTGACGAGATCAAGCCGTTGGACCGCATATTGCATCCTGGCAAGGGGGCAATGCACCTCTGTTGATCATCTAGCCAAGCTCTGGTTGTCAGACCCACTGTACCATGATTCTGTTGATCCTGTCATCCCCAACATTTTGACAACTGGTAATCAAAATTGTTTTCTGATTCTCTGAAGTCCTGTTTTGCTGCTCCTAGTTCTGATGCTGTGCTATAATACTATCAATGCAATATTGATAAATGGTACTGTGTATAGCGAGGGCTTCCGCCATTTTCATTGTTCTTTTTATTCATCTGCTACTGCTAGTCCGATCTTCTGGCCTAACTCTAACTAAATTGATTACATTAGCTTGGGAATAGCTTCCTTAAGTATGTAGTCAGACAAGAACTGATAGGTTGCTTGAGAAGGGTGAATAGCATCCCAAAACACAAACTTGGAAGCATCTTCGCATGTTGGAGGGGCTAAATTGCATAAGGGTCCTATTTCAAAATATCCCGTCCCGCAGCGCCCCTATGTGGTTTCTACAAATCCTGTCATACGATATGCCACAGCCCTCTTAATCCACTTCAAACTCAAAGCATGCTTCTTGTTTTGAATTCGTTAATTTGGTCGAATCATCAACAGGAGAGGGCATCAATTGGGGGAACTGCTTCCAAGTACGTAGTATCATCACATATTTATGAGGTGGAGTGCAATAGCTTACCATACTTTTGGGGATGATTGATCATGTCTATCATCAAATCATAGATGTTTGCATAGATGATTTTGCTCCCAGCAAGCTTCGCCTGTAATTGCGGCAACAACTCCACAAACTTTTGATTAAATGTTTGAATACAGGAATTATGAGCTTCGATGCATTTTCGATCATCTGGATCTGGATATTTGTCGGTAATCCGAGTGGGGAGGCAACCGGCAGGAGGAAGGTTGGGTATAATCATGGAGCGGCAACCAAGGTCATAGAGCTCCTGCGAGGTCACATGTCATGTACAAAATGCTTGAGACTCCCCATCTCCCCCCAAACCTTAAAAAAAAACAAGAAAAAGAAAAAAAAAAAAAAATATATATATATATATATATAATATGTCAGGGCGTTGGTAATTTTTCTTTGTAATATCAGGACTAATTATTTACTGTGTAAGCAGTCCCATAATTCCCATATAATAATAGAATGAAATCAATAAATACATTGCCAGATCCCCTTTTTTAAATAAAAAATAAATAAATATATTTTTTTGTCGTGGTTGATGACTGATACTGGCAAGGGTAAACTTTGAGATATGCTGCAGTGCAGTGCTCACAGTGAGCATTTTTTGCATGTCATCAAGCAAAAGATCCTGGTAGGAAGTGTCGCCATCCTTTCTGCTTCGATGTCATTAGTCCCTGCGCTGATAAGCACTAGAGCGCTATTGAGTGTGGCAGTAGCCTTCGATTCCCCAACAAGTCCCTTTAGCTTCTCCGCATATTTGTTGAAGAGAGCAATTTGCCTTGAAAGTGGCAGGACTTGGAATAGAGCGTTCGTTCTCTCATCGAATACCGCCCCAGCCGATGCAAAATTAACACCCGTAAGCAGGTCGTCTTCTGATAGGTCTGGATCCAGGATCGGAGGAACAACTTCTTTGATGCCCAGAGCAAAGGCCAACATATCAGGAATGAGCTTGCCATTGGAGAACCTTCCCGTAGCAATGCGGCCTGGATAATCTCGGCGATATGGCTCGAAATTGGCCCTGAACAATGTGGGAATTGCGTTGTTATTGCCAAGGTCCATCGTTGAATCCCCCAGGACAACAATGGCATAGAATTTCTTGGGAGTATTGGACGAAGGTGTTGGCCTTGCAGCCACACTGCATGTGTGGAAAACGCCCACCCATGCATTAAAACGAGGAATATAAGGGTGGCGCTTCCCATATCTCTCATCAACTTTCTTTTCGTTTCTTTCCCTGCTCAATTCAACGTTATGACGATGATCGAATATTGCTCGGGTGCTAATGACAGAAAGACTTCTGCCCAATGTTATTTTTCAAAGTTTAGAGACTTAATTTAAAGGGGCTTACAAGGAAGTACAGTCCTGTAACTCAGATGCACGAACCAATGATATTGATATTCTTCCAAGGTTCGAATTTTTATACATTGCAATTACCGAGGAGCCAGCGAGAGCAAGCCACCAACTAGTCTAGGAGCAAGGTTAAATGGACATGTATCCAAAAGCACAGTTGATTAAGCCGGGTCTTACACGAGAAAACTGCTTAGAAAATAGTCTGTCTCTCACTTTTTAGTGGACAGCACTGCTTCACCAGTCCTGTCCAGCAAGGTCAAATCAAACCGACGGTTTTCTCTCCCCTCTCCGCCTCCCACAATTCAGCACAAATCTCCAAGAAATTAGAACTAACATTACAAAACCAATTAAAGGTAATTTTTGATTTTACTGTGGCTCTGTGGGTACCATTTATTGCCAAATGATAAATGGGAGTGTCTAGACTGTGGTTGCTGTTTGCGTATATGTGTCTCGAATCAAACATAATTTCAAAATGTTTCCTATTTTTTTGGCATTTCCGCAAGAGTCCTTCCAAATTCAATTTCAACATGCATATATCAACTTTCTCTCGCAAAGCCAGCAATCCGAGCACTTCTCTCCCCAGTACCTGCCTTGCATGCTGCCTTGAGTGGTTTTCATTATGCGTTGGAGCCTAGTTAATTTTCAACGCAAAGCAGAGATAGGTCAAAATTATTTTTCCTCTAAAAGCCTGGCCTACTGCTAGGAATGTGGCTTATTATCATTATTATTAACTGGCTCTCAGTTGGACTGGAACTCGAGAACTTTGCTTTTGGAGGTGACTTAATTGCGTTGAATGTATCAGATTACATTAGCACACAATCTAAGGTTTAAGAATGATATCCTTGACATATAAAATGTCTGAGGTTTTACAGCAGCAGCAGCGTATTCAAACTTCACAAAAGGGGTGTGCATTAACTGATATCCAGGTCTAGCTCTGTTGCTCTTTGAAAAGAAGGCAAATGCAATTCCATCTCTCTCTCTCTCTCTCTCTCTCTCTCACACACACACACACACACACACACAACCCCTCAACCCCCTGGCCCACACAAAAGCATAGAGCTTATGACCTAATTCAAGTGTGTTATCAGTGGAACCGGAGCTAGAATAATCAACATCATTCAGAAATCCAAACATGGAGCAAAGGAGTTGACAGGATTAATTTCAACTCCCTAATTTGAAAGCATCAACAAAGAGACCCAAGCACACGCCAGCTTTCCAATAGTTCACCATGACCACAAAAGACTGCAGCCGACCCGTGGATGAAGAAAGGGGCTTTCTGTACATAAGCATACCAATCCCCTCAATGGCAGCAACCACAACACCTGCCACCAGTACATCCCAGTCACCGGTCTGTCCAAGTATTGTAGCCAGGGCATTTGCGGTGTAGAAGCCCAATAGAAGGAGAAATATCTTCATGGGGAAGTTCTTTCTCGCCGAATTAAGCTTCTCTAGGAGCTGTCTGCCTCCTGCACTCACTATCCTGCCCAATCGGGTGCCACCCAGGCCAGGACTATCACCATTGAGGCTCTCTTGTTGCCCTCCTCCATTCCCAGATATCCCACCAGTGTCTAGGGCAAAGGCTCTTCTCCAGCCATCTCTTCTCATCAGAGAGCTGTCATCAAGGCAATGGACAATTGGTTTCATGAATCCGAGTGCATCTAAACAAACCAGGAGATTTTGGGTGCACAAACTAAAACATCTTACAGAAGGCCTAAGATTGCAGAGGGAACGGCAAACTAAGGACCAGCAGCAATCCCAACAAAGTGGTTTGTAGATATGAAGAGGGCCATTGCATTAGCAGTGTTGCAAAAGACAACACATAAGACCCAACAATCAAAAAGCGTATGAAGCATATGCAAAAGATCAAACGAATAACGGTGACTGATGGGATGTACAATTGAGGCAGAAATGTTTGTAAACTCAGCTGAGGCAACATGATCCCACCAAACTAACTTCTGAAGCCGACTCACTTAAGCTAGTATATTGTATAGGGCAGTTATTCTACCAAATAGGCACACTTGGGATGGAAGCGAGTTTCTATGGTCGGATAAAGACTGACTAGCTAGTCACCGTTCGCAAAAACTTTGTGTTGTGCGGATCCCAAACGAAGAGAGCCCCCACCAAAAAAGAAAGAAAGAAAGAGAGAGAGAGACAGAGAGGGGGTGGAATCCGAAATGTACCTACTTTTTGGGAAGAGAAGAGGCAGAGAACTTAAACCAATGTTGGAGTAGTGCCCCAAAAGCCAAAACCCTGGCCCGTTGAAGTTTGTTGGGAGGGCTATAGGGAGACACGCACACGAACACGAACACCAACTGTTCGAAGACCATCCTTTGGTTTGGGAGACTCGATGATTAACCATTATAGTCGATGAGAAAGGGGAGTGCATCATCATCCTCATCATCATCATCATACAATCTTATAGGCACTGCAATTCAAGAAGCTCCGAGCTTTACCAATCTAATCTAATCTCAATAATAATATTATTATTAATAACCCAAAACCCTGGCCAAATAACTTCACTAATTCACCGGTGAAAGGAAAACCCACACGAGGAAGGGAGAAAAACACATAATTTCTTGACGTAAAAATTGCATAAAAGAATTAACCTACCCGCCTACCGGCCTGCCTGCCTGCAGAGTTTAACGAGGATGAATTCGTAATTTCTTGATGTATTATTATTAGGATTATTATTATTGTATCTGTCTCGGTCAGCCTTTCTCGGCAGAGGAGGAGGAGAAAGAAAAATGGACGAACCCCACCGGAGCAGCTAGCTAGCTCTCTAGCTAAAGAACAAGAACGAGGGAGCCATCGGTAAACAAACGAATTGCTAGAGCCCAATATTTTATGTGGGAGGCGGGAAGGGCCCGCAGAGAGGGAATGGGAGGAGGGAGAGAGAGAGAGAGAGAGAGAGAGAGAGAGGGTTTACAATATCTTTTTCTTTTCTTTTATTTTCTTTTTTTTTTATTGTGTAAGGGGAGGGGAGGAGTCTGACCCATATGGTTATTACCCAACAACCAACAACGAAACGAAGCAAGAAGGAAAAGGGAGGGAGAAGAAAGTGAAGGGGCCTCCTCCGCCTACGTTGACTGTTATTGGGTTTTAATTTATAACAAATCAACAATTTCCGTTCATTTGACTCCCATACGGATTTTGGGTTTTCTTTTTGGAGGTTGGTCAACGTGATGAGCATTCTTCTTCTTCTTCTTCTTCGGCTATTGGTGGTTTCCGCTTCTGTCTCCCTCAATGTTAGTGTTAGCGTTGCTACGAAGCAGCAATCAGTAGTAGTAGAGGAAGAAGGAGAAGAATTGATTTCTTCTTCAGGAGGAGAAGGAGGAGGAGGCGGCGGCGGCAGAGGATCAGTGGTGATCCGAGTGGAAGACGATGATGGGCCGCCTGAATCGGTGATATGGGTGGTCCAGCTGTCTGATCTCCACTTCAGTGTCCACCACCCGGACAGAGCCCTTCACTTCAACTCCACTATTCCCACTGCTCTTTCCCTCATCAATCCTTCTCTTGTCCTCATCACCGGTGATCTCACCGGTATCATCTCTCCTTCCCTCGGTTTATTATTATTATTATTATTATTATTATTATTACCATTACTATTTCTCTTTCCTTGGGGGCTGGGGTTTGGGCATGTGGTGTTCATTCGATTTGAATACACCTTTTCCTTTGTTTTTTGATTTTTTGGGGGAGGGGGGTGATATTACATCGGAAAATTTTAACCCTTTTCCTTTGTGGATCTTAGTTGTGAATTTATGTGAAACATGAGCAGGGTATGCCCCTGAGTTCGTCATTTCTTCATCCCTTTCTTCTTTTTGTTCCTTTTTTGTCTGTCTCTTTCTATTTTGATGTGTATTCTTTCTTCCTCCCACCACGAATTCATTGTATATTCATCCGCCAAATGTACCGTGTTCTTTTTGTTGAAGGGCTTTTACTAGTGACAATGATGGTTAGTGTGGTGGATGAATCTCTGAAAGATTTTTTCTTTTTTTAACTTTTATCTTTACCAGATGGCAAAAGCAAGGACTTGTTGATCATGAAGCAAAATGAGGACGAGTGGTTAGAATACCAGAATGTAATGGAAGATGTCATCAAAAGAAGTGGACTCGATAAGAACATCTTCTATGATCTCAGAGGCAATCACGATACTTTTGGTGTGCCCCTTGCCGGTGGTTCACTTGATTTCTATTCCAAGTATAGCATTACTGGGCGACTGCAAAGACGAGAAAATGTCAACAGTGTCACTATTGAGGTCAGTCATCCCCTTCTGAATCACTTTACTGGGCAACGTTAGGCATTTCTGAATTCAACTGTTATCTCAATGGAATTTTTCCTTTTCCTGCTATTTTGTTACTAATGAACACTCTACATGGCCAAAAGTTACCTTTTCATCCTTTTTCACCTTTAAGTAGCTGTGCTTACTCAATATCTGTTTGATCTGTCTTGCAGACTAGTGACCGGAAACATTTGTTTGTTGGGGTGGACAGCACAATGTCTGCTGGTCTACGAGGCCCAACTAATCTTTTTGGACATCCAACGGATGAACTATTAGCTCAGATAGATTTACATCTATCACAATGGGATTCTCAATCAGAAAAACCTTTAACTAAGATAGCCTTTGGGCATTTTCCACTTTCATTCTCAGCCTCCTCACATGCTCAGAAGAGCCTGAGAGATATTTTTCTGAAACATTCTCTATCAGCTTATCTATGTGGGCATCTACATATGGGGTTTGGTCGGAATTTGAAAAGGCACCACCAATCAAGCCAAAACTTTCTGTTCTCACAGGATTTTCTGCAGTTGAATATACATCAATCACCTTTTGAAGGTTCTAAGAACTGCGCATTCAGGGCCCAATCAATTAATGAGTTCTGGGAGTGGGAGATGGGTGATTGGAGGAATAGTAGAGCTATGCGAATTATGGCTGTTGATAGAGGCCATGTTTCATATGTGGACATCGACTTCAAGTCAGGAGCCATAAAGACCATTATATTACCTACATTTCCACTGGACTCTCGATTCATGTCAACATCTTCATCTCACCAAAAGTATGAGTGTCAACATATGGTCCCTTCATCCTTCGAGACAGTCAGAGCTTTGGTGTTTTCTGTTTCTCCCATTATATCAGTTGTGGCTAGGATCTATGACACAAGCCCTGGAACTCTTAGCATGGTCATGGAAGCACCCATGATGAAGCTTGAAGGGAAGAAGATCAGGGGAGATCTTTATGCAGCTCCATGGAATTATAAAGCCTTTGAGGATCCATCTCCTGATAGATATTGGCTGCAAGTGGAAGTAGTTGATATAAAGGGAAGATCAACCCTTAGTGAAATAAGACCATTTTCTATAAATGGTTTAAATGTCAACATTGCATGGACATGGAAAGAATTTTCAGTCATGGGTTGCCAATGGGCTGCTTTGTATTATCCTATATTCTGGTCTGCTATGTATTCAATGCTCTTGATTCTTCTCATCCCCAAACTTCTTCTTTCTTTTTCAAGGAAGCATTACTTCTACAAGTCTTTTATCACCGGGAAAGGCTTCATAAGTGGTATGGCATGGATTTTACAGGACCTTTGCAGGCTTAACTTTGTATGGTTTGGTGCTCTAGGCTACATATTCTACCTTATATTATGTCCCTGGTTCATTGGGAAAGTTTTCACGGACAGTGAGGAAAGGGGTTACATGACCTACATGGGATGGGTTGTGAAAACTTCCAACAACTGGGAAAAACATGAGTATATTGGATTTCCTGATATAATGGTAGTTGTCCTTCCTCATATCTTCTTTGTGGTGTTGCCTACAATATGTATTACCGGGGCATTGGCTGCAGAAAGAAGTATCTACAAGGAACATTTTCTCTCGCTTTCAGGGAAAAAAGAAGATGATTATACTCAGGAGAGTAACACATTTTCAGTATATGGTAGTCAAAGAGTTAGACAACCAAAAGCTCATTTTGGTGAGAGGTGGATTCGTAAACTTCTTTTGGTAGCGTGCTTGGCAATCTGTTGGAAACATTTTATGGTAAGTTTCTCATTCAAAATCTGAAAAATATGTCCAAGAGTTGAGTCTGATAACATCATGAGATCATCATCATTAGTAGAGACGCTAATACTTTCATTGGTAATATCTGGGCCATCCTGTGTTCCCACCTTGAAATGAATGAACTAAAACAGCTGTTATTGCTTTCTTTACGAGGGTTTGCAAGCAGCAGTTTTGTTTCCACTCTGTAAGCAGTTAAACATCATGCCTTTCTCCTTCTTAAACATGTTGGGATGGGAATGGCCAAATCACTGTACAGGATTGACAATGCAATGTGTCATCTTTTATTGAGTATATAGGAAAAGAAATTTATACCTGAATTTTATTTTTCCAAGTGCAATATGCACCTTGAATGATGCAGCAATAATGCACACACTCAATTGAAAGATTATTAGCTTGACACATATATGTCATGTATAGCAGACCAACCCAATTGAATTATGAGGTGAAATTTGATGCTGGCATGACAAATATATATAGGATCAAAGTTTATATGCCAAACATCAGTGGGTTTAGTAAAAAGACGCATGCCATGTCAGATTTAGGATGTATGTCTTGTTAGTCTGACCTTTTGCTTTTGGCACAGAACTGTAGGGCTCTGATGAAAGCTTATGATATGAACCCGTTGGCACATTTTCCAGTATATGGCCTTGGAATTCCAGTGCTACTGGCTTACACAGTCTACACAACAAAAAGGATTCAATAAGCATAGCAGAAGCCAGAAAGTAAGTCTCACACCAACAAATTTTTATGTAGATGATTCTGGCAAACAGGTTTTTTAGACTCTGAAACTGTCCAAAGATTACGAGGACTTCATTTGATATAGAACTCACCTTCAAGTTATCATTACTGAATGTTATGGCCTTGGCCATGAAGTCGAACACAAAAGGTGCCTCCATGCTCCTTGCTGCTTGGCCGAGTCTAGACTAGACTTAAATTGGAGCGAAAGATAAATTTTGTTTGTTTTGTAATTTAAGGTGGATAAAATTGGTATTGCTTATGTAGGTTGGGATGCTAATGGGATGATCCTGGGAAGCTGGAAGAAGATACTGATAACAGTGAGGCTGCGAATAACTTTTAGAATTGGAATTGACATACGTTTGCTACATTAGAGGGAGGTGGAGGTGATTCTAGGATGCCGCGTAGCAGGGCCCATTTTTTTATAGCCATAATCCGCGTGTAATTGGAGCAGTGAGTGAAAACAACACCACCTCATGTCTGCATTTACCGTCTACTAAAAACGAGGACTTGTTGGGTATTTTCCTAGAAAACCACGTACATACATAGATGCATGCTTAAAAGTTATAACAGCCATGGATTATCCAAAACATTTTAGAACCAGAAAAATTAATCTCAACAACCCATCACCAAGGATTTGAAATGCTAGTTGGGGGTGAACTGGATGTCCAAAGAAGATTATGTAGAGACAAGAAAAATGCGTTTGTACCTCCAGCTCAATTTATGAATGTAAGGTAGGGTTAGCTAAAATAAAACAGAACAGAAATAACAATAGGATAACAGGGTGAGGAGTATTCAAGAACATCTTTCCATGCCCACATCTCTAATTGGGCTTTGATTTTGAAGTAAGATGGTCAGAAAAGATTAATTCAGTCACACGATAACAAAATGATCGGACCAAGCAAAAGTATCAACAATCATTATCGGTCGTTTCTAGCACCAAGAAGGCACTGTGCCAGGTGACTGAGAGACGGTTCCTTTTGGGAGCTGTTGCTCAAGGTTGGTCCCAGAGTGTGAAGCTCAGCATCGAATTCCCTCGCGACTTTGCTGCAAAAATGTAATAGTGAATGTGTGGGAGAAGAAAATAGGCGGTCTTTCTTTTTGATGTGTGTTTGCGTGCGTCGTGGACGTCAAGTTTCCACACTTACAATTGCACTGTGAAGAAATATTTCTACCATCAACAGGCACTGCCTCAGCAGTTTTGTGCATCATTGCTTCTCTAGCTCATTATTTGCATGAAAGTATAAAAGGGAGACCTATGTCCATCATATCATAAACAGCTTTCATTATTTCGTAAATAACTTCTAACACTTTGAAGTCAAGCGTTTGCCATTTGGATGATTGGAGACAAACTGAGGCTACATTGGAAAGAATGGTTTCGTTTATATTCTACTCCTACATTAAGCAAGAATCACATACTATGCTCGTTATTCATTCAAGTGTATCTATAGAATAGAAGGAGCAAGTTTTTGGTCGAGGCAACGACTGATTGGATCTTTAGTTTTTAATTGTTGGGGGTTGGCCTGCACATCGACAATGCCCTTCTCTTCTGTTGGGTTCCGGCTTTATTATTACGGGAGCAGAACTTTTTTGGTAGGGAGGATGGATTTTGAATTTTGGGAGAAAATGAAATTAAAAATCGCTCACAAACACAGCCACGGTATGTGTGGATTTATAGTGGAGGGAGGGAACAGTCAGCTTGTGTAGGCGATGAGTAAGAGTCCCCTGGTGGTGGTTTTGCTGCATTGCGTTGCGTGCCCTTCGGCTACCTTTGGAAGTTGGCAAGGAACCATGAAAGAGGAATTAGGGAAAGCCCGTTGAAAAACCGAAAACCCAAAAACCCCCCTCGGCTAATCTTTAGCCACAATAGTAATAATAACACAATCAAAGTTACAAATGCCATAGCAATGGATTTACGAGGCAGATTCTGTGGCTTTTGTCTCAATTACTGAAAATCAAAATAAAAATATAAGTTTCGTCGAGGAAACAAACAACGAATAGATTACAGTACATGTAGGCATGCATAAGCTGAAAGCAGCCTCGCCCTCTTGTAGGTAACTTTCCAGATCAGGAAAAATGGTACATACAGCGTATTTATTTCATTTTAAGCGGGGCCAATCAATGCCAACCCTATTGTCCCCCAAAGTAAATTTCAGCTTTTACAACTACAAACACACACTAAAAATCTTCTATTTGGTAACTCCAATCAATGTTCCTAAGATTACAGATGGGTACATCTTGTACGGATCCCAACATCCAAGTCCGCCACTAGTTAAAAATGGTAGACGCGAAGATGGACCCGAACGCTCCGGAATCTATCTTCACCTCCTTTCAGGAACAAGACAAACAAGTTTGAGTTTCTATCTTTTTCCCTTTCACTTCCTATTTCCAATCCCCTTGCTCATTGCAGTCCATATCTTTGGAGAAAAGAGGCCAACTAATGGAGTCCACTTTCCCATACCCCTCTCATCTTTCCCTACTCATCCCTTTCTCTCGAAATGCTCAAAAGGCATTCTCCAAAATAATTGGGTAGCAAAAGCGCAACAACCAATTGAATCCCTATTTTGGTGGCCAAGCAGTCTAGGAAACAAGGTTTAACGGTGTTGCTGACACATTTCACAGATGGTAGCTGACTTGACATTTGCGAAGGTGCAATGCTCGCATGACCAGTGGCCTGAACCGTCTACGTTTCTACTAGGGCCACTTGATCTGGACGTTGCGCCCTTGCCAAGCCCACCTCGTCCCCTACTGTTCCCACCACCCAAGCTCTTTGGCCTTGCTGTCCTGCTACAAGCACCATGGGAATCCACATCTGATAGGCCATTCTCTAAAGCCTGGACCAAGTTCTCAAAGTAATTCCGAGTTACACTGACACCACCAGCACCAAAGATTAGAGATAAGCCATTAACTACAGACCAACACATCTATCAAGCAAACGAAATGAGTATGTGTGCCGGGTGGGGTGTGTGGCAAAGGAGGTCAAAACAGTATCAACATTTCAAAACCATCACAGAAATAGATTGCAATGCTGCATGCCCTTGAAACCCCAAATAGCTCATTACGGAAAAAAAAAAGATCTCCACAATAAAATCATTATATTAATTACCATATAACATTCCCAGAGACCTGAAAGAAAAATCTAATCTTTGCAATAAGAAAATGAATTATTTTAAGGTCGTGATGAATGAAAAAGACCTTCCTTTTCAATTTTCTAAGTAGACTGAGTCAGAAGGCTAAGTTTAAAACCTAACATCCAGACAAACATCACTGTTCCAGAATTTCAGTAAAAATTCACCTGGTCAGCCCTGCAAGTTTTGTGCGGAACTCATTGAAATCTCTAGATGGGCCTTCAGCATTGAGATAAACCTGAAGTTCCTTCTCAGCACACTGATGAAGCCTTTCCAGTCCAGACTCTGCTTCACCTGCAATGTGTGAAAAAATACAGCCATTGTCATAAACGTGATGACAAATCATTTCAAAAACACATGACCAACCTTGCAAATACTCAAAGAATTGTCTCTTGGCATGTTCATGCTCAGGTAGATAATATCCATATGCATAAGTCCATTTCAGAACTCGCCGACATTCAACTATCTGCAAACAGAGCAAATTTAGTTGGAAGGCATTAAACAATTACTAAAATATCTGCACAGTCACCAACTGTTCACCTGCAGCCAGGCCTCTATAATGAATTTCAACTGCGACTCAGGTTGGCATTGCAAGTCACTCAGCTTCTCAAGCTAACAAAAGCAAGTTATCATCAAGTTCAATAAGTTACAAAGCAAGGCAAATGAGTCCAAAAAGATAAAATAAATAAGAGAGGCATAAACAAATTTTGGAATAGTTTACATCCACAAGTGCAAAACTTATAATGGGTTCCTCTATCATTTACATCCACAACTGAAATTCCATTACCATATCTAGCTTCAACATTTAATAAATTGGAGTATATCCTAGTGTAATGACGACTTAAGCGAGACAGAATGCCCTCTTTGTTTCTCTTTCCAGAAGGTAGAAACTTAAAAAGCCTGAAGCACATCAGCTAATGGTCCAACAGCATTTTTAGGTCACAACAATGATTGCCAGCCAATGGAATTAATCCATCAGCAGCACTAAATCAGAAGTAACTTTTAGAAAGAAAGAAAAAAGAAGGTTATACTTACATGCACATTTTGCATTTGCTGTAGGTCTGCAAGCGCTTTTTGCCTGGACTGCAATAAAGGTGCAGAGGAAAAGAGCTCAGAATCTAATCTAGAGTGGTTCAAGACCAAAAGTTTATTCACAAACTTGACTTACTGATTGGTTAGTTGCCCATCGTTCATAATAGTGTGTGTATCTCTCCAGAGAGTTTTTAGCCATTTCTCTTCGCTTCTCAGCCTCATCATACTGTGCATGGGGAAAAGATGAAGTATACAAGACCAAATACAAAGCACCAGAATGCATGCACAAATGGCAACATAAAACACCAAAATGTCTTGATTTACCACTCCTTCTTGCTTCGCAGTCTCGTAACGATTGCATGCATAAAAACCACCAGTCCTCTCTCCATGCTCTGACCATGTGCCAAGACACAGCCTGTTAAACAATTTCATACATGCTAAAGTAGTTAAATAAGAACAAAAATATCAAGTGAGAGGAAATTCTGCAAATGAAAAATTGGATTAACACCTGATCCCCCAGGGTGTGTATATGAGCGTGTGCGTGCGAGAAAGAGAGAGAGAGAGAGCTAGGGACTCTTCAGCTTGTCCACAAACTTACCAGCAGAACTCAAATTTACAAGGTGGTGTGCATGTAATATGCATACAGCCTTGGTTTTTCTCGATTGGCCGCTTACACTTTGGGCACGGCTTAGAATTAGCCAAAATCCTGAAATTCAGAACAAAAACCATAATATTAAGGTGGAAATAAATATTCCAAGTATAAGAAAGATAGAGGCCTCCTTGTAGTGTACAAAAGGTCATTGGTTGGTCCTCAAAAAGGGTTTGCCCAGGCACATCCAAACACACATGAACATCTAACACAAAAGCTTTCTTCCGATGAAATTTAAAGAAACCACGAATAAAGATCCATGGGGACACAAATGCTACTTATTTTTCCCCTGGCTCAGTCTAGGAACCAGTTGACCAAGCTAAACATTAAATTAAAGGAAAATTATCACAAGGTCTCACTGCCACAGCAGACAAACAATTCTTCCTTTTAGATTGTTCACAAAGTTCCAGCTTTTAAATATTTCTGCTTTTAGTCCAACATCTAATCCCCCGGGGAACCAGTTGCAGACCCTTTAGTCTAATAACAACATAAGCTTGATGGATGGGATTGTAGAAACAACCATAGGTGAAGGTGCACCCAACAACTCCAACAAATATGCATAAAGCTACAAATTAAGTTTTGCTGCATCAATAAAACCCATATCATAATTACACTTCCAATGTCCAATCCTAGGTGTCAACAGAGCCAGGGAAAGATTTAGCAATCTATATACATGTAGACATATGTGAACAGTGAGCTCTTTCTGCAGACAACAGCTGTTCTAGAAAACTTAATGGTCCCTAAAGAAATTTCCCTTATTTTCTCATCAGTGCCATAGTTAACACATCCTGTCCATCAATCATCCACTACAGCCACCAAAT
The DNA here is from genome assembly GCA_021464305.1 of Kandelia obovata. Lineage (NCBI taxonomy): Eukaryota > Viridiplantae > Streptophyta > Magnoliopsida > Malpighiales > Rhizophoraceae > Kandelia > Kandelia obovata. The sequence continues at coordinate 5,177,915 of CM038480.1, forward strand.
AACACGACTTTAAAAAAAAAAAAAACACTACTAGACACATGATGCATACCAATTCATATTTTCAGACTCAGCACTGTTCTTCAATATCCACGTGGCCACAGTGCCACAGTCAACAGGACGATGGGCTTCCTCGGTACACTGCAATTTCAAATTTACAGGAATATGATCCCAATAGTAAGAACAATTAGGTGCACAAAGAAAAATATTAATTATCAAGACAATTCATTTAACTATAACAGGAAACAAAGAACCAATTTACAATTCTAAGAAACTCACATTCCAGCAAAAGCTATGTGAGCAGCAGCAAGTAACATCATAGCTTCCACTACCAACAACAAAATCCACAGCATAATCACAACCAGGAGCAGGGCACCATTTGGTCTACAAAATAAACCAAACAAGATTAGCAAATCCACTAAGAAAGATGAATCTTGGAAGTACTCCAAAACGCCTTCCAGCCATCATATTGTCACAAAATAATCAGTATAGGTATGTGACCATCATCTACAGGCCAGTCCTAATTATGCATACAGAAGCTCAGCGAAATAATTGAAAACATCATTGAACCTGTTGAGCCCTCACAGTCCCAATTGAGATACATAACTCTACACATATAAGCTTTCTATCCATGACTAGCATACTAATCAGCAGTAACACTATCCGAGTATGAAGTCTGACTCAGAAAGGTACAAAGCAAATCTTTTAACACGCGTTCATACAAATGAAGTCCATTTCTGTAAATCTGTCAATGTTTTATCAGGAAATTCAACAAGGGTCCTGGATTAGCACATAGTAGTAAACAGAACATCTGATCTTCCTCTCCAGTCTTGATGTCAATTTAAAATTGTATGATTCAAAAAATGATAATTAACATTTTTCCTTCTACTTTCGTGCGAAGGATAGACGCCTTACTTTCAGAACACAAAAGTACCTTTCTATTGTCTTCAATATAAGACCTGAAAAAATAACGAGAATACTTTTCCTTGTCTTCGTTAGAAGCCAACATATTGATCATATTTAGACCAACAGCAGCAACACAAGACGGATCAGGACAACGCAACATCAAACATCCTGGACCATCATTAACAGCCGTGCTGATATAGCCTAAATAGATGAAAGGGAAATGAAAAGCAAACAAATAAGTGAACTGAAAGCAGTATCAACTCAACCAAGAGAATAATAAGGTTAATTAATGTAATCTTGGACAGACTAAGCAGGTCTTTGTTTCTCACTTTCTATCTCTTTGTTTGTTTATAAATAGTGAGGTATTGATGTGATAGCCTTTGTTCATTACCTTTCTCGTATAAGATAATAAGTGTATATTCCTTTATTAAGTAATGCTTGTTTAGAAAGAGAAGACAGAAAAGGAGCCTGTAGACAACATGGATACAAACCTGCCCAGCATGAAGCACAAAATGGATGTCCACAAGCAGCTGCATGCAACCTCTCACATGGATAGTTTTCAAAACAAATCCCACAAGTCATCTGTTCAAATGAAACATGGATCACAATATAAGGAAAGAAATGAGTAAGTGAATTTAGCATCTGTGCAGCATCTTAAATAACTGGATGGATGTTACATGAGGACAACTTACTTCTCTACCATCAGGAAATTGAACAACTGGTTTATCCAATAAACCAACAGATCTTCGAACTTTTTCTTCATCAGCAAACCATTCATCATGCACCTTGCTGACGCTCCTGCAAGTACAATGGAAAATGCAGGCAGGCAATGCATGGTATTACTGTGTTTCCAATAATGAATTTACTATTCTCAACTTCTAACACCAATAGGCCATGGGAAATAACATCTCAAAGACAAAACAGATCTCCAAAACTACTGGGATTTGAATGTGTAAGACCAAAGGGTATATGGGATTTAAGGAAATGGATTATGGCCTTTATGAAGAAGTCCTCAGAGGTTGTCTAACCAGTTGTAGTAGCGGAGTAAGATACCGGCTGCAGCCTTTGAAATGGACAGCACCGTGGATATCCTCATAATGTCTTCTTCCTGACGCTGACAAATATCTGCTTCACCCAAAATCGAATAGTTTTGCTGCCAAAAAAAGAAGATTTCCTTTAGGACAAGCGTATCAATCTGACAATATTCATTAAATGGAAGCTAGATTGACTTCTTTCTTGCTTTTATAAAGCACAAGTAAATGCAAAATTATAAGAAACAGGCAAAGCAAATATAAAAGAAAAACAAACCAAAGTTGTCGCAACAAGTTAGGTATTGAAAAAGGCAAACACAGATTCAGAAGTCCAATACAAAATACATCAAGAAGGTAGAAAATCAAGGCAGAGCAACCAAAAAAGAAGAAAGAAAAGGAAAAAGTTAGAGGAGACGAGCAAATAAAATAAATCAAAAAAAAAAAAAAAGGGGGGGGAGAAGATGGGAAAAAAAATAGATCATAAAAGAAGAGGGAGTGAGGGGCTCGGGGAAGGGGGGGAATAGAGAGAGAGAGAGAGAGAGAGAGAGAGAGAGATACCTGATGGCGATGAGAGATGAGGTCTTCGGAATCATCGGAATCGTGGTCGATGAATTCGTAATCTGCAACATCGGCATCGTCGCTGTCGAATGCATCGTCTCCACCGCTGTAGAAATCGTCGTCGGCCGATTCGGCAGCATCATGCATATCGTACTCGTCCTCCGATTCCATTTCAATTTATTTATTTTTCTCTCGGCTAGAATTATTATGGGTATGGATTGTGTAATAATAAAAAGAGAATTGTATGAAACCCTAACAGATTAAGAAGAAGAAGAAGAAGCAGAAGCAGAAGCAGCAGCTGCCATGCGGATCAATAAAACTGCTATTATTCTTTTTTGTTATAATTATTTGTTAAATAGATAAATATGTATAAATTACTAACGTAATGAAGGGAGGGAGACAGAGAGGAGCGGGAGAGGGGTGGGGATTGCTTTGGGGGGGGGGGTTTGGGGATAGAAGGGAGGAGTCTGGGCATATTTGTCATCCCAGTTTCTAATTTCGATCACTGTGATTGTGAAAAGCGAAGCTAAAAGGACAGAGACGACAAATTGAGGAGAGGCTGCCGCACCCCCACCCGTCTTAAAATATTCTAATATCTTTTGTTTGCGGATATGATATAATATACCTATAATCTTAAAAAGATAACCACTCTAATTTGAGTGTGATTAGTTCTTTGCAATTTAATTAACATTCTTGGTCAACTTTTACTTTTAATCAATTCCGAGTCCTCGTTACAAATACAAATCAAATTGAACCAGCAATTGACAGCCATGTATGTCAAAAGTTTTTAAGTTTCATTGTATATGTATATAACAGACCATTCTAACTCCAGGATGAAAGGTCAAAATTGATGTTGGGGAAAGAGGGAGAAAAATGATCAAATGAACAGTCACGCTTGTTTAACCGTATTCATGTGCTGACCAAAACGTCATTTATTTCAAATGAAGAGAAATTTATTTATCAAAACAAGATATTTAAACGTATAAAAACATTTAAAAACTTAATTTGTGAAAATTTTGTTACTCTAGTGTTTTCAGTTTTTTTTTTTTATCTAACTTAATACTTACAAAATAATATTAAATATCACTAAAAATAATATTTCGTGATAAATTAAAATAATATTCTTATAACATTTAATATTATTTATACTTATATAGATATAAATGAATGTTCGGTCAACATTTTAGTACCCCCCAAAAATAAAATAAAAAGAGCAAGTTTCACGAGGAAGTGCATTAAAAGATAGAAAGTATCGTGAATTTTACGAGCATAATCTCAACAGCAGCCAACAAAATAAGAAGCCTTTTCCCTTGCAAATATATTTATTATACACATAAGTATGTTGCATTCTACAGCAATGTCAGTTACAATCAACATGAAAATGATGGCACGAGCTAAAACCTATCCCACCTTTAAGATTCCCAGCTATATGAACTAAATCTACGAGCAACTTGAAGATCTACATAATCTACAGACAACTTCCAACAAATAAATTAAGAAAAAAAAAAAGAAAACACCAGCCTGGTCGAAGCGAAGCATTGGCACTACGTGGGATCTTATCAACAGTATCTGCAAATCCTACACGAGATCAGAAGTCCGACCTCATAAGCTTTCCCCGTGGTTTTATATTGATGGTGTCAAAGGGTTTTGCCTGTTCAACATGGAGGTAATCCCTCGTTTTAAGAACCTGCAAATTGGAAAAATACATATCATCCACCAAACTCCTAAAAACACTTCTTACTATCATATAAGGCAATCTGTCTAGCAACCTCGTAAATCTCTAGATGTAATCCTTTTAACTCCATTCAACATATTACATCATTACCAAATCTGCTAAATACTTCACACTATAGATTCCAAGGCCATAAATATAGAATCTAAAAATTAGGAACTAAGAGCAACTTGATATCAAGTTTTAGGCATATACCAATGTTTCAAAGAACATTCTTGATGCTTCCTTGCGGGTTTTACCAGCAACAAGATTGTCCATTGAAAGGACCTTCCTTCCATGTCCAGCTTCACCATCAAACAGAGTTTGGAGGTATTTGGCAACAGCTCTACAAGAGTAATCATCAATAATCGTCAAGCATAACATGGCTTGATCTCCAAAAATTGCATAAATTGGCAGCAAACAATGCGCACCCCCCTCCCCCCCCCCCCCCCCAAAAAAAATCACTAGCACTATTAAACAGCAAAAGAAAATCTTTGTAGCCAAATGATGTTACTAAGAAATGGAGGGTCCAAATCAAAGCCGCTAGACATGCTAGGGGGACCAAAAAAAAAAAGCATGCCTCTGGAGATTGTAGAAAGAGGATCTTGGGTTTCACTAAACTGTTCAAATACAAGGCAACCCAGCCCTGCAGACATCATGGCTGTTATTTGCATTCATGCACCTAATCCAAACATCTCTTTGAATGAGATGATTTTATCACTTAAGCGGACGGTAAATGAAAGGAGAAGCAAAGAAATAAAGAAAATCAAAAGAACAGGGAAGACCGTTAGAAGAAAGGCATAGCTCAATTAAGTTTCTCAATCCCGGACAGCCCCAACCATAACAATAAAATAGTCGCTTCGTAGGGTCCAGACAGAGGAAACCAAATAAGTTCCAAATTCTCAATGAATTTGGCATATGCGTACTAAGTTACACGAAATCTGAACATTATACTTAATCTAAGAATTTTCTTTCAGTTATCTGTCCGGGATCCCTGGTAACTTCTTGTGGGGGAACCAAAACACATGATGTATAACCTAAACCAGACAATGCATGTATACCTGGTGCGAGAAGACCATCCACTATTCTCAAGGAGACGAGAATTTTCAGCATAAGACACACCATCTTCTTCATCTTCACCTACCTCATCATCATCAACATTCAGAAATTCTGCAAAAGAAAGTGGGCCGATAGGCAAATAATGAGAGAAATTTTGCAATAACATGCATATAGGCAAATAAAAAATTCATTTACACCGAAATCACTGGAAGCTGGATTGTGGTGTGTTTATATATTTATACCACTGTAGGACACAATAAGTGCAACAAGAGACAGGATTTTAGGATAACCAAAGTTACAGGTTTTATTTGGCCAAGAAATTAAAATCAATATTTATTTCTAACTTACAATATCATGTAGTTTAAGGGCTGAAACTGCTAATGATTGCAGAAATTTAGAATGCAGTCACTCAAGCCCCTTGGGAGAGCTCAAGAGACCATAGAAGTTCTGTGAACGAATCTCTCATACAGATGCATGAAATGAATTGCAAACACAAACTTTTGACTCTCACATCTCATAGGACTCAAGCTCCAACTTAGAGAATGTAGCACCCCACCCTTGATTAGGAACCTAAACAAAAGCCTAATAAGGCACTCAAATCAAAAAAAATAAGACAGCTAAAGCCTGCTACTGCCTATTACTACGATAAGACAAACATAAACTGTATCTTAAGATTACAAAGAAGTTAATCTATCAAATAACCAAATTGAATGAAAAGTGAAAAAAGTTGCTGTAAAAAGCATAAAATATTAATTCAAAAATGAATCATGATTCTGAATTTCTTAATATGCTAACCTGTTTCCTTCTCGAGCTTCGTGCTATTTGCATGACCATGACATAGATGAGAAATTGTATTACAGTGTATATTATTAAACTGTTACCATGGAAATCACCTAGACCAAATCCTCATGAATTTCCATGGTATAACATAAAATTGCGAACAACTCCTAATGAATTACTCTGAATGGTACATCTTCATAAGGTTTAAAAGCCAGAAGAAAAGAAGAAAAGAAAAGCAAACCTGTATCATTTGCAAATGTAACATCTTGAAAATCCTGCATGACACAATCAAGATATCATCAGCAAGCTAGAACATCTAGAAAGAATTTAAAACAGCTAACTATTTATGAAACATCACCAAAGCAATTCTATAAGCACAAGGTTGATTGACATGAATCTGAATGTGCCTTAATCGATGCATGCATTTCAATTGAACATTAGAAGAAATAATGAGAATAACCCACATCCACTCGAATATGAGGTAGCAAGTCAACTGACAATAGAACGTATTAGAAATACAGTTCCTGATACATGGCCTTGTTTGACAAGGTAAAAGTTGTTTTCCAAAAGGAAAGATGGACATTTCTTTTATTTTTCCCCTCAATAAAAAAAGAGAAGAAAATAAGATTTAAAGAAAAAAAGAAAGCTACAGAATAATGGGGGGGCATACTGGAGCAAGCAATGAAAAAAAAATTCAAAAACTAAAATGAATTTGGTAGGGCAACTTACTCCTTGATCTACCTTGGTGGGATGGTCAAGAGAAGTTTCAGTATCCATGGTGCTCTGTTGATCAGCTTCTCGACAAACTGGATAAGCTCCATCACTCAAAAACTCCTTTTCATAATCCTCATCAACTGGTTTTGCTAATTCACTACATAAGTAGTTAGAGGTTTGGTCCTTGTCATCAAATCCTGAGCTCCTAGCTGGGCCTCCACACTCATTACCAACCCTTAACTTATCATTTTTGACATCGTCCGGAACTTGATCAACTTTTACAGAAGTTGTGTCTATGCATCTGCCAGTTTCTGAAGACTCTTTTGCTAGGAAGGTGTCTGCATTAGCAGCAGGCGTAGAACCATCCAACAGAACATCTGCTTCAATTCCTACTGACTCAGAGGCTTTATTTCCATCCAAAACCGTTTCATCTGCAATTTTATTGTCAAGGTAATTGCCTATATCTCCAATAACATCAATTGGTTCATGCAACTTATGAGTTAAAGTATTTGAGTTGTCTCCAGAAAATGGTTCAGTTTGGGATGGATCAAACCCCACAACAGAGTGATTTGGCACATCAACAACTTCTGCATTCTCCCCATCAATTTCCATTGAACTTAATTTCCCCAAATGTTCACATTTTGAGATTCTATGCTCAGATAAATCAGAAATAATATTAGCATGCCCTTGTTTGTCAACATCATAAGACCCTAACTCATGATCACCATGCTGGTTCTCACTCTCAGCAGGAACCTCAGAAAATTGCACGTCAAAATCATTTCCATCATTAACAGGTACAGTAATCCCTTTGATCCCACAGTCCTTGGTAAAAAATGGCCTAGCATAACACTCTTCATCCTTTTCCATCCCCAAAACAGTGTCAGGCTCATCATGTTCCGAAACCACAATTCTACTCAAATCAAATGATTCACTGTTTAAACAAGCCAATTCTGCCGGCATACCTGAAAGACCATAGTTAATCAATGTTGGACTTCAAAAGAAATAATTCATAAAAAGTCCCACTTCCCAAAAGGAAATAATAAAACCAAATTTTTTAGCACAATCAACTCACCAGTTAATACCATTTCACTGAAAATATCTTGTTCCAAGAATTGCCTCTGAATCATCAGAATTTCAGCAAGTGTGCAGGGAGCTTTTTTTCGTAACCGGCGTATGTCTTCGGTATTCATCAATTGTTGGCGTATAGTACTTCACAGGAAATGAAAACACATGCATCAGTAATTCAGTAATCTGCTGGAAGCGATGAAAACAAGGATGCAAAAGTAATACACAACAAAAGCAATGCAAGGCAGATCAAAGCATACAGAAAACTCCTATTCTCCTCAAGTGGGCAACAAATAAATAGTTCATTAACAAAGTAGACATACAGCAGGGCAGGAAGACGACCAGATCCAGAGACATAAATACACCTTCAAGACATTGATAATGATAGCAGAAGTGTTTCACATTTTATACTTAAAACAGCTGAATAAGAAAACATGCAAGCACAAACTTCGTATAGGGAAGTCTCCCTGATATGACCAGCAACAATGTTGACCATCCAGACATGAATGACTTGCGAAGAGGAGACAACATAAGAGAAAAATATTAGGCAAAGAATTCTGAGTTGTGCTGCTTGACTGACATGCTTAATTTGCAGATGTTTAAGCTAGTCTATGTGGATGTACTTTAATTCTCTCAAAACAGAGTCATATTAACCCAAATGGTAGCCAGAATCAGAAAAGATAAAGAACAGAGTTATGAAGTGCAACATACTCGCCGTGCAAAACCATTGCATCATCCATAAGCACCTTTCTCTTCAAGGAACCATGTCCGGATGAGAAGCGGACACGCTTGGTAGATGCTATTTCAGGTGCGGTTGGAGTGAGCTTCATCTTCAAAACTGAAGATTTTCTTCCAACTGGAATAAACAAATTGATCAAGTTAATCATGTTTTCAAGAACTAGTACTAAAAATACATAGGAAGCCGTTCCTAATACAATATAACACAAAATAAAGCATCAAGAAAGAACCAGTTTGATACCCAATATAGAAGATAACAGGTCATCATCATCAGGAATTGAGCCAGTCGTTATCTTTGACCTGGTCACTCCATATGATTCAACTTCATTAAAGCTTTGAACAGAAAGTGAACTTTCAATAAAGCTCCGCTTTTTCCCGGAAATGACAGTACTGAGACTGCCGCCACTACTACCTTCTGGGACTTCTTTTTCAGGTGTTGACTCAATTAGCAAACCATTAGGTTTATCAGGAAGCATCTGGGGCACTGAAAGCAACTTTTCTGGTTCAGACAAGTCAGAAGTTACAGAACCATCCAACTTTTCAAACAGACTAGCACTAGAGGTTGCATTGTCTTGTCGCCCATCTAGTTCAACATCTGCTTGAACTTCTCCATGCATGGATGGTATTAGTATCTGATTCTCTTCCAGTTCTACGCCATCATTCATATGCAACTCTTCACCTAAACAGATAAAACGATTCAATAAACATTGCCAAGTATGCAGTAAAGATACAAGATTTAGAAGTAGGCTACACATAACACAACTAATCAAACTGCATTCATGTAGCTTGCAGAACAAACCTTGCACCTTAGTTGAAGTTCCAGAAGCATGAAGTGCCAGCTTCTTTTTGAAAGACTCAAATGGTGAGGGCACTTTATCTTCTGATTGTAAGTTGGTAGTGAACATGTGATCATTAACCTCATGGGATGATCCCTTGGCTTCCTTCGCATGGGAATTGCATGTCCGAAGCACACCTACGCGAGCAGATATCATCTGTTCATTATCAGTGTGGTGGTTCAAAGTTTCATCATCATTCATTTGCTGACAAGACTGAACTTCGACATCGCAGGCACCGGAAAGTTCTGAAGAAAGAACATCATTTGATTGCACATATTTTCCAAGTGAGTGCAATTCTTTCTTGTTATCAGCCACTTCCACCTCATCAGTTTCATTTAGCCTAAATCCTATGAATTTTCCAGACTCTCCCTTCATTTTATCCATAGGTAAACTTGGCTCATCGTTGCCCAAACCACCATTATACATATTTTCTGCCTTTCTCGAACCATCTATTGCAGCAATATTCCCATCTGCTATCACACATTCCATAGTCACCACGGTGGATGATAAATTCCTTTGTAGCATTGAATGACCCATCTCCAATTCACCAGAAAGGTGGTTCATCTCCTCGGGAGGAAAGCATGTGACAATATCACCATTTAAATTACTGTTTAAAGACATATCTTTGGCATCATTAGCATGATGAATATCTGACTTACTACACACATTTTCCATGCTCTCTACCCCAAGTACTTCCATTGAATTGTGATCTTCTGATCCTAAATGGTCCTCAGAGGCCAGACCCTTCTGAACACTAAAAAAGTTTGGTTCTTCTACCAGTCCAGGTGTAGATGGAGCCTCAGCATAGTCCAGTAACTCAGAAGTCCCATGTAGACCTTCAATCTGCTAATGAGATTAAAAATTTGCATCAGACTTAGGCATACCCGTCCTCCTATAACTAAGAAGTGATCAACACTAGCAACTACACAAAAACAAGAAGACAGATGTGAAAAAGAAAAAAGAAAGGCAGTGAATGACAACAAGCAAATTTTAGCAATCAGCTAACTGGGTGTCCAGAATAATCTTGTTCCTGGTACCACTTACCGGCATAGCATCTGAGGATCCTGCCATCATGTCATGGCTTAAATGTCTTTCTGGACCTGTCATTTGCTCAATAGATACTTGTGGATGAGCTCTGCAATCAGAGGAAATTAATATTGGCATGTTAGAAGTTGTCAAAGATAAAAATGACTGCCTATTGTGTATTGTCCAAATAAAATGCAGAGATAAAAGCATCCAATCACAATGATTACATAACTATACAAAATCACATGCCAACCTCTTGAAATGGATGCCAAATAACATCTTTTGACTAGTAAATATACTAAAATAACTTAGGCCTAAAGTTACCCCTACTGATAATATATTTTGACTAGTAAATATCCTAAAATTACTAAATGATCCATAAAATACTACAATTTAAGAATAATAGAAATTACTGTGAGCATTGAAAATTAATAAAAATTGTCTTCATGGCTTGTCTTACATCAGATTTAAATCATTCTCCATGCATAATTACAAAATATTTCTCAATTCCCTCTCCATCCCTTCAGCCCAAGCCTGCAGCAACCCCCACATTCAAGTGTGCAAACACACACAGAGAAAACCACATATTCAAAGGAATGATGAATGATAAAATGGAAAAATCAATAGATACAACAGCCATACTCTGAAACTTCATCAAGCACTGTATTCGCAACCTTATCTAGAAACAGGTCCTGTTGGCATGCATAACACAAAATGAATTAGTCATTTCTTTATAAAATCAACAACCAAAACAGGAATCAAATGATTGTGGGACTGCAAGGAAAAGCCAAGAACAGAGTTCCTCCTAAAGTTTGGATTCTGATTCTGACATGCCCAAAAATAGCAATACAAAATTTCCCATTGAGGCAATGAGTATCAGTCAATAAAGGCTTTTACAAGTTTAGATACAGCTATAAATTTGATTTTGGCAAAAATGGATGAACAATGTAGAAATTCTTTGCCCAATTTCAACCATCGGAACTAGTCCATTTTAGTGATGGTGCACCCATGCACTTATTATAACAATAACAAGACTGTTACTTAGCTCTGCCATTTGTGTATCAATTTTATTTTGAACCTGACTTTCTGAAAACTTGTAAGTAAGCACAAGAGAATTACCTCTTCAAGCTCCAAACCCACTTGAGAAGTGTCACCATCAGCAAACCGTTCTAAGACAAAAGCACATATTAGAAGTCACATTGGTCAAGCATAAATAAATCCATAAATAACACCAAAGTCTTAGAACATTCTAACCATCCAATCCAAATTGTGATGTGGAGTAAACTACGCCCTCCATAGTGTCTTGTAGTGTAATCTGTTCCCTTGTACTGACATGATGATCAACATAGTTGCTGCAAAAAAGTTCATTGTTATTATAATACAACAAGCAACAAAGTTATCAAGCACCATATATTATAGCTAGATTTATTGTCAAATTTTTCATGCCACAGCAATACTTGGCCAAATATAAAAGGCCATATGCACTTCAAAACTTCATTGGTCAAGTGCCTAGTCCTCGTCAAACAAAAGCAACTGCATGACAGTGATGATTGTCCCTTAATAATTGAGATTCCATTATATGGTCATGGTGCAACTGGTAAAAGCTTTCCCCAATAAAATAAAATAAAACCACAACCCACAACTGATTATATCTTCACTCATCCATGTAATTAATGCATTTTCAAACTAACCCCTGAAAAATGTCATTGTCTGGTAACTCAAAGTCGTCGAGATCAAAAGTCTCCGGCAAGGTGATGGAGTGATATGGAGCAGTAGTTTCTTCTGGCGGTAAATCAACTGCAGTGGAGCGAAAAGCTTGCTTTACCTTCAGCAAAGCCTCACTGCAATCATCGAAAAGGTAATTCACCTTTCTAGAGTATATCCTCACCACACCAAGCAGCAGATGACTGGACAAACGAAGCGCGATTGGTACTTCAGGAAAAAGAATTGAATCTGCTCAAGAGGTCAACACAAAATAAAAGGGAAAAAGAAAAAGGATAAGACAAACAATTTATTAGACAAAGAACATGGCAGTTAATGGTCAAAAACAGGAAGTAAAGAACAGTTGAGGACCAGTCACAACTCACACACATGGGCATGGCTATTAAACACGTAAGAGAATACTATCGACTGGGCATGGCAAGAATCAAATTCAAGGGGTTGAAATACAATAATTAGGGACAGCGTAGCATATGACAATTAAGTAGCCTAACTACAAAGAGAAAAGATGTTCATTCATATTCTTTATGTTCATAGTTATCGAAGAAATATCACAAAAGAAAAGCAAAGAGCAAAAACTAAACCATCATCTTTAACTTCATCATTCAGCCGAACCCAATCGTGATGTTTATACTCATAAGAAAAAAGAGAAAAAAAAAAAGAAAAGAAATGGAATATGAGGGGAGAGAAAAATAGCAAGCAAACATTACAAAAGAGGACAAGGGTAGTATAAACTAACCTACAGAGACACCGATATCAGTATCAGCGACCTGGTTCTTCCGGAGCTTTCTTTCCAAATGAGCTGCTATCCATATTGTCCCCAAAGGGCCTTTCTTGGCCAGTATAAACTGAGAGTAAAACATCTTCTGGCCCGAAACCAAACCCACACCTTCTCAGCGTTTCTTATGCAACGACAAACCCAAAAAAAATACAAAACAAAAGAAAATGAATCTATGTACCTTTCTTTCTACATATAATTTTCTAAGGAGGCTAGCTACGGATGACTGACAAGTAAAACAACCGCATTTCAACTTCAGAACAACAATAAAACCAACATGACAAAGATAAAAAGGACAGGGAAGTTGAAGAAAAGGAATCTTTCTTTCTTTCTTTCTTGAACGAAAGGAATCTTCGCAATACTAGATTATACCCGCAACCGAAACCCCAAATTGGAAACAGGCAAGGAAGAACGCAATTATTTATGGGACGACGGTGGTGCTGGTGGTGGTGGTGGTAGAAGCACAACCCCCCCTAATCCGTTAATTTGAAGACGAAAACTGAGCAAGATTTTGACAAAGAGAGGAAACCCTAATTTGCAGTCAGTTAGCAAAGCAAAGCAGTAGTCCGGAACACTTGAGGAATCATAAGATCTGACAGCAACGCAAAACAAAAGCAGAAAGAAGAGGAACTCCCATCCAAACAGGACTTTTGGTTGGGTTAATTCAACCCAATATATATCTATATATACATATAAGCAAATTAATTATAATAAAATCAGACAACTGAACGAACGAACCGATGATAATAGTGAATAAGGATAAAACAAAAAAAAAATTCTTTTTTATCTTTTATATATATATATTTATTTATTTATTTATTTATATTTTTTTTCTTTTCTCCTCTTTTCTTGTAGACGCATAGTAGTAATAAAAAACCCAAAATAAAATGCTTACCTGCAATTGCAATTTGCAAGCTGAAAGTCGTTGGTTGGGTCCTGCGGGGATTCGGCTCTGAGTTGAGACGACGTCGCGTTCCTTGATGACATTGACGTGTGTACTGTACAATTTATCTCTCTCTTATTTTTCGAAAATTTTTTTGATCACATGCACATGGTTTCATCTCATTGGTTTATTTTTGTCTTAAAAAAAAAAAAATTGTGTCCTTTAAATTTGAATCTGTGAGCCGCGGCGTAGATGGATACGGTGCTATTGGTCTATTATTTATTTATAATTTCACCTTTTGTTTTTTGTTTATTATTTCTTTCTCCAGATTTCCCTTCCTTTTCATTTTTGCTCTACATGTTTTCGATCTGGAATTTGAATCAACATGACTAGCACAGTGAGTCCTGTTATATTAGATTAAATAAATAAATATATATAATACTCATAGTTCTGAAAATTAATTTGACAGCCTTCAATCCTTTCTTCTCTCTTTTTTTCACAAGTTTTTGCTTTAATATAATGTCAAGTATTATTTATTTAAATTTACTGGAATATGATAGGTAAAGATTCTCTCCTAGTTTGTATTAGATTCATTTGCATTCTTTATAGGAAAATTGGTTGGTAACCCTTCATCCATTTCTCCGCTAGTAAAGATTCAAGCGATTAGATGTAAATAAGCATAAAAATTAAAATTTTGGATGGACCAAAAACTAAGAAATTAGTGGAAATTATGTACTATATTTTTTTATATATACAATTAGAGTAGCTTTCAAACATGCATCGAATTGCTTAAAACATTTTGGGAGTGTTTGGAATATGGGATAGTATAGTATAAATTAATTTTATCTCATTAAATTATATCTAATGTTAGATAAATTATTTAGATAAGATAGTATAAATTTGTTATTTTATATTTATGATTTAGTGTTATCTCATATTTATATTTATATGTTAGTGTTATCTTATATATTTTTACGAATTAAATCATCTTATAACATGAATTAAGTATATTTTTTAAAATATCTTAAGTATAAAAACTTATAATATTAGTTAAATTTTTTCTTTTAACTTCCATTTTTACTTCTTTTACTGCTTTAACCATAACAAGAGATAAAAAGAGAGATGGAGGTAAAAATGAAAAGATAGAGAAATAAAACAGAAAAAGAGTGAAAGAGACGCAGAAAAAGAGACACATGGTGACGGATATAAAAAGGGCGTTAGAGAAAGAAAAAAAGAGAGCCGGGGGAATACGTTGCCTTCGTTGGTTCATTATCGTTTCGCACGTTACTACCTTGTCTTCCCCACCTCTCCCAGGCTGGAGAATTACCATAATTGGATATCTAAATTTTGCTTATCCACGGACCACGCAGTCTATGCACTCGTTCGTGGTTGATCAGGCTAAACGACCATGTACCAAAAATCTTTCACTTTCATTGGCAGCCTAAAACCTCTCCCAACGAAATAGTAGCAATATTATTAGCTTAGCTGGTTAATACAGCTTTTCTTCCTTGCCAAATGCCAAAGCAGTTTTTCTTTTCCTTTATTGTTTTTTTTTTTTTTTTAATCTGTGAAAGGAATTCACTTTAAGGCCACCCATAGAAGTGTTCCAACAGGTTACTATTGACAATGATGAATCTTAAGTATCTTCTTACTTGTTTCCTCTCCATTTTCCCACATTTTCTAACGTCTCATAGCTAACACAGCATTTGCTGTCCTAAAACAGCAACTTAGCCAGAGAGGCGTTCACTCGATACGTTGCGGAGAAAAGTCTGGTTTGATCTTCTATGATTTTGCTTTCTCAACAGCATCATCATCTTCTTCCACTCGAGTGCCTATTTTGACTATATCTTCCACAAGAATTTTTCCTTCTGTTGCATGGAAAATAAGTAAATAAAGGGTCAAATTAATGGTTGAAAATAGGAAAAGCATGTTTGGTACACACCAAGAACACGGCCCAAATTCTGCTCGATCAAAATCATAATTAAAAAACCAAAAAAAAAAAAAAAAAAAGAAGGGCTATGACTACTAGATGATTATGTAAAGTAACTCTGGATGGCCTGGGATGATGGGACTAGGCAGGTTTACAATTGGCTTATATTGGATACCAGTATTCCTCACAAGAGATACACATTTCCAGCCACATAGGACAAAAAGGCATTCGCTTGACAATGTGCCCATTATGACATGAAGAGCAGTGTAGATAGAAGTGGTTGGCAAACTTCCTATGGTGGAAGGCAGAAAGTGCTGGGAGCTTAATGCTTTTAAAGGGTCAAGGAAGGTGCATGTTCCTGTAATGGCACCTCAGGTGCTGAAGGCACATACCCTTTTCTGGCATCTGAGGTATTAAAAGCAAGTGCAACCCATAGGCATTTGGATTCATCACATTTTGAGCTCCATTGCATATGGTTAAACAGATTATTACTTGGGCTATAAAATGGCCAACTATAAGACCAAAAAGTCCCCTAGATACCCACTGCCAAAGGGGGAAAAAGAAAACAGATACAAAAAAGATGCTGCTATCACCCATGTGACTCAACTTGAAGACAGTCGATTGCTTATTTAAATTCAACTCAACGGGGAGATGAAGGTGATGGTGGCAGGGCTATACTGGGCTTCTCCCTTAAGCTTTAAGGCTATGGGAGAACCTTACCCAGGCAACATTTTACAACTGACAACCAAGTGATATTTTAGAGTCCAATCTTATTCTTTAATGGACCACCTAATCTGTAGTTACTTCAAAGAGGCGGACCTACAGATTTTGGTGCTTATAATAATTGCTCTATAAAATGCACCTTCCTCTGGTAAAGCTCATAACCTGCCGTTAACAATACTGAATGATAGAACATATCTGCCCATAAAGCCATACAAGAGATGAGAATTGTTACAAACCTCTATCTTTGGAAAGATTGCTTATAAGTTCTTGGATACCATCCTTGTCCAAGTGGTTCTTGAGGTACATGGCAGCAGATGCAACCTCTTCTGGAGTCACTTTGCCATCATAATCCCTGGAATAAAATGAAACATGTTATCGATTGAAAAGCAAAATCAAATTCAAGTCTTAAAAGTCACTTTAAGCAAAACCACCTGTTAAGGCTAGGACAATATGCAAACAACCCAACCAAAATCCCTGCCTAGGTTGGATGGTCAACATTCTAATATTTGCTATAAACAACCGTGAGATAGTGGAGCCAGAGGAAAATTAAGTGCAGCTTTTCAAGGACACGAATAATGAAATAATAAGACACAACAAACCATTGAATAGAATAAATAAGTGATATTTATAATAGAAAGACAACATGCAACATTGTAAAAGGTCAGATAAGTCCCCAGGACACTGACAAATACAGATAGCACTGTATATTCCTGCTTTGTAAATCACAATGCCATCCAATAAATCTACTGCCACTAAACCACCGCTGATGCTTCAGGCATAACTTCTGACTGTTTCTTTGTTAAACCGCAAATCCCAAGCATCCCATTCATAAACAAGGCACAAGGTCTTGGATGAGAATGGGCTAAATAAATAGAAACACAAAAAACCTATTGCAGAGACAACTTGAGCTCCCACAATCATGAAGGAATTGAGTGTATGTTTGGTTTATAAGTTTCTGGAGAGGAAATTAGTTAATACTAAGTTAACCATACAGGAATAGAAAATCCCAAGGCTCAAGAGTCAGACCTTGTTGGTTCTACCTTCTGAAATAGAGCAGTGAATCTTTTTTTTCACTTCAATTTTCTATGTTTAAAGTTTACCACCCCATCAAAACCATGAGACCAGGCAATTTGATTGCCAGCCTGCATGTATGAGGGTGGCTCTGAATAGTACAGCTTAGAGAATTATAGCAGACAGTCCAAACTTCTGAAGCTCTGAGGCTTTCAAAGCAGAAGATTTCTTTGATAAGCTTCACTTTCATTTGTGCTCCAGATGATAATAGCACAAGGTACTTGAAAAAGGCAGTGTTCCCATTTTTAGGGGGCTAGAGCTTTGCATTTTCTGTTTTCCAATTACAATTGTAGGCCTAACTTTGAGTTCAATATGCAATCATTACTATTCCTACATGGAATAATCTAAAGACGTTTCATCTTGCATATATCAAAGTGTGCAAAACCATAAAGAATTAAAATAGAGCCACCAATCAAAGTATAAGATTTCAAAGAAGTGATGACAAACCTATCAAGCAAGCGCCATTGGTCACCAATTTTGGCATCAACATCATCAATTTCTTTTCCAAGCTTTTGAAGCATTGCGTCCACCTAATATGTGTACAAACATGTCAAATTCATACTTCCAGCATAAATTGCATGCACTAAATGGAGAAACAAGGACCTATAAAGTACTTTATACTGCTTACTCGCTCTATCAGGGCTGAAGAAACCTTGTCAGCAACAGCAGTCTCGGCTGCATGGTGACTCTCCTCTCTGGCAGCTCTGTAGGCCTTCTTCACTTCTTCCTCATCTTCTGTTCCTTGTTTGTCCACCATATTATTGTAAAGGTCTATCTGAACATGAGCAAAGGAAAATACAGATAAAGCAAAAGACAGAAGAAATGCAGCTTGAAAAAGGCTTCCTGTACAAAATTGACCACATAATTCTTGTATCATGAGATTTCCCAAATGTAGTGTCCACGGGTGAACTACTTGAGATATCAAAGTTATGTAAAACTGACAAGACATACTCTTGTGACTAGCACATATCCACTCCCCAAAACACAATTTCTGGGGCTTAATACCCTACTGGATCATAAAGATGGTTAAAAAAAAAAATTATCACAATAACAAAAATAAAAAATGAAGCTCTGTTTCATTCATTATTGACTGCTCTCCTGCAAATCATTGCATAAGATCCACTGCCAAAATGTTGATGTTTGATGCATCCCCATAGGGTAAAGGAAATTTATAGTCAACATTGGAGCCTAAGATATTGAAAGGTAAGAAGGAAGACAACTAACAAACACATGATTGCCTCAATGGCTTCCAAACAGAAAAAGATGGTGACAGAGGTTTCACTAATTTGAGCATTGTCATTCAAAAAGTATCTTAAACTTTAAAAGACAATTGCTTTTTAATCACAACATTCATAAAGTGAAAAACAAAATGGAAAATAAGTAGATATCATTGTTTCTTAGCCAGCTCTGAGATTATTTAACCATCAAATGGAAATAAGAAAAAAATAAATGGCAGTTGCTCTCTTTCATTTCCTAGGGCATTGATGTTGTATGGTAGTGAGTGTTAGGCTATCAAAAAATGAGTGCAACAGAGATGAGAATTCTTAGATAGATTTGGCCACATCAAGAAAGGACAAATAGGAAATGATGATATTCGTAGCAAAATAGGTTTGACACCAATTGGAGATAATCTGGGGAAGTGGCACTTGCGTTGGTTTGTGCATGTTCAACGTAGACCTATAGATGCTCCAATTAGGGAGGGGAGGGTATTAAATCTAGGTGGATGACGAGAGGAGAGGAGGGACCAAATCCATTTCCTGGTGAACCCAAAGGGCACTCAAAGCTTCAAGGAATTTCACAATGTCAACATTTAGTTCACACTCCAAAATGAATTAGTATTTGTACCTCCTTTTTTACTAGTCGGAGGAACTCCTCGCGCTCCCTGCTTACTGACTGGAATACATTGCAGAAATGCAAGTAAAGAGTCTGAATAGCTGCCACAATAATAGAGAAGATTTTTGTTTCTGATCCTTACAGATGCTGAAGCTAAAACTGCCAGTGCACGACTGAGCTCACAAAGCTGCTCATGTTTCTCCAATGTTTTTGCTTTTGCCTGTTCTTGTGCTTCTCTAGCTGTTGGAATAGCTATCTCTTCCAAAGCCACATCCTTTTGGCTATCAAAAACTTCCTTCATCTTGGCTTGTTCTTGTTCCTCTTCCTCTTCTTCCTCCTACATATAAATCTTATTAGAACTGCTAACCAAAAGGAAAAGCATTTAAATAGAGAATAACTAAGAGCCATCAACACAAAGATATACAAAACATCAAAATCACCATAGACACTCTATAAATTGAATAGAAATAATGTGCTCCAAAAAGCATGTAAGGGCCATTACCCAGCACAATTATAGGAGCAATGGGCTTCCAGCTAAAGTTGCAAGTTCCAGATTCAAGAGCACTGATTCATGCAAAAAGGTCAAAAAAAGAAACATGGGGCTGTCTCAATTTCAGAAGATTACTTGGAAACGGCTTCTTTTAATCCTGTTACAGATGAAGACAGGTATATACTCTTCAAAGACAATTTTTAGACAGTCAGCCAAGCATGGAAAGAGTAACTATAGCAATTATAGTAGAAGGCCTAGGGAAGAGTACAAGGCACAAGAAAAGATGTAGACCACTAAAGCAATGAGCACTGAGTCCATTCCAGATAATGCTAGTGGGAACAAACAAAGGTCTCTTGGCAGAGCTCTCCATGCATATAACTAAGTAATCATGCAAGCTATTATAAGTTATGGATATCAACCTTGATCAATTCTTCCTGCATTGCCAGGAACTCCAACTTTCTTCTCCTCTCAGACACTGAATCTTCAGATGGCAAGGCTGTAACTCCAACAGTATCCACAACCTCATCTGGAAGAGATGAGAGTGTGGCTTGAACAGCTTCCTCTGGCCTAACTTTTCCAGAAACAGAAAAGGCTCTGCAAATTATCAAGATAAGATTTCCATGTTATCCCATTTCTTGGAAAGAATAAAAACAGCTGAAGCATTGCTTTACCTGGACAAAATCAACAAAGAAGATGGTACAGAGTGATTGAGAGACAGATCCAGCCAATCACGCAACTGCACAGAGCAAGGTCATTACTTTGCAGGTGCACATGAGGCTTTTCCTCTGCTGTTTATGAGGTACAATAAAAAACTGACTCTATTGGATTTTCTTTCTTGGGTGTTGCATCACAGAAAGCTCAGTAACTACACTCACTGCCAAAGCAAAGAATTTACTAAACTTCTTCAAGGAAAGAACAGATGAAAATTTTCCTAGCTGGCATGATGTCTATTCATAAAAAGGAGAAAGAGCTAAGAATCCTCAAACTCCAAACAACACCATTCTTTATCAATATTAGAAACTCCAACAGCTGGGGAAAATGAGAAAGGGAAACTAATAATGGGCCAAGAACTACCTTAAAATACTTTTTACTCATATACTATCTTTTGGGAAAGAGAAACAGTCAGGTTGTTACACAGTGTTTTTAACAGTAGCTTAACCATTACAATGGCCAAAAAAGGAAGGTCATGCTCAAGGATGCAAATAGTTACCACAATATTTAGATTTTGCATTAAGGCCAAGATTTTCCTCAAAAAAATTCTATTCATGATGATTTTTTTCTCTCCTTCAATTTAAACCATCATTCTGCAAATTCTTGTGTAAGTCTGTCAAATGATCAAATTTAAGCTAAGGGACAACCTGCTGCTGCATTTCCTCCACTGAAAGCAAGCCAAGTAGGCCTCGATCTCTACAAGCATGACGAAGCTCATCTTCTGAAAGGGACTCCACACCCTCAGCTTGAATCATCTTATCATCATTCTTGATCCTGCCATATGCAATTATCACTAAGCAAATGAAAGTTTAATTATCCAAGGTTTCATATATTTATCATTTTCCCATTTTTTCAAACCAATTGAGTTCATCAAACTTTAGAGTCTCATCCAAATTTACTACAAGCTATAATGCAAGTTTCGAGTTTTTTATTTTTTATTTTTCATTTAGAACAAGAGAAACGATAACTCAGTTGTGCCAAGAATCCAATGACTCAGTTTTTTATCATTATTCAACTAGTTGAATTGAATTGAGTACTCAGACAATGACCAGCATTCGTCAGATAATGAAATTCAAATTTCCTAGAAATACCAATCATTCTGAGGTAAAATTGTGTGGGAAAAACATTTCCTTTGTGATGAAAATAAGATATTTCACCCATTTGTTTTAATGTGAAATGAGGATATAATGTAGAACTTGAATAATTTTGATGAAAATTTATTTCTAATCTTATTCATGAAAAATTATTTCTGATCTTTGTCCTTATTCATTCCCCAATTGAGTGCTCGTCACAAATGTGTACCATCATTCCCTAGCCTAGCAGTTCCATAACTGATAATGACTAACAATTTTTATGTTTTAGCAATACAACCAAGGATTCAACAAGAAAAATTACATGCATGCTGTGAAATATTAGTTTCCAACAAAACATATTTTACCATTATTTGAGAGGAGAAAAGACCATAAGGTGTAATTACAAAGGAAAAAACAAAAGTTAGGGGAGTGTTTAAATTACTTTCTTTTATAAAAAGAAAAAGAGGAAAAAGAAAAAGAGGAAGAAGAAAAACATAATGTAAAAGAGTTGTCTTTCTACTCCCAAAAAGAAATTGAAGCAAAAAGTGAAAGGGGC
Source organism: Kandelia obovata (assembly GCA_021464305.1). Taxonomy (NCBI): domain Eukaryota; kingdom Viridiplantae; phylum Streptophyta; class Magnoliopsida; order Malpighiales; family Rhizophoraceae; genus Kandelia; species Kandelia obovata. The sequence goes on from CM038480.1 coordinate 5,200,103, forward strand.
AAAGAAACCTAACCCTGAGTAAAGAAGGCTAACCCTGTTAACATATTGCCTCAAAAGGATCTCCCTTTCAACATAAAGCTATGCTATTATTTAGAATAATCCCAAAGGCTTCTGTCATGCAGGTCACATAAAAAAATAGTCCATATATACAATGAGAGATTCCAACAATAACCATGCCAAATATAAGCCATTGGTCCAGGACCATAACCTATAATAAAAGAACTTTTAACCACAAAAAATGCATCGACATACGTGTAACCTAAAATGAGGCCAACAAAGAGGAGAAGTCAACAATATGACTTACTCTTGCAATCTTTTACGAAGCATAAAACGAAGATATGCATCGGTTCCAAATGGGCTGATACCCATGTATTTGCACATGTTTACTATCCGGGGCCTGTATTTAACAACCAAAATATTACATGTTAATTTGGTGTTAAAATACTCAAAGAAGCAAAAGAGTTTTAGCATAAACTGAACTGAATAGAGATGAAACCTGCTAATGTTGTCCAAAGTAAGCTCATCATTGAATAACTTCGCAAAGCCTAAAATCTCTTCATTGGTAACACCAGCACCTGTTCGAACCTGTTAGAATGGTGAGATAAGGTCTATCAGTGGCCACTATCACCCAGAGGAGGAGCCAAAAAGAGAAAGAAGATAGCGAAAAAAGGGGCGTTTTCAGTGCATGTATCCCACGCACTGTGGGGTCTAGGGCAGAGTCAAATATACCCAACCTTACATTTGTTTTTTTTCACAAAGAGGCTATTTCCACAACTCCAACCCATGACTTTCAGGCTAAAATGGACTAACCATTACTGTTACACCAAGGCTCACCCAACAAAAAAAAAAAAAGGCAGGAAGCTAAATTACCTTATTCATAAAGTCATCAAGATCTTCTGCTGTCTTTCTGATGTCTCCACTTCGTGAGTTCTGTATTTCCTTTGCCATTTCTTTCACTGTGTCTTGAAGAAACTTGGCATATTCTATTCTAGCATTCAGTTTTCTTTTCAAAGCCTCCTACAAAATAGCATGTTGCTTGACACCAATTATCTTCTTCACAAAGGACCAGTGCAAATATTTTCTTCAGAAGAAAACAGATTTATTCATGTTATCTGCATGTATTAATTTGCATTGCAATCTCTAATTGCCTCATGTTCCTTGACTGTTACCTGCATGCATTTATGACATGTCAAAAGAACAAAGTGCTACAATTGCCGATATAGGATGGTCAAGAATCAAGCAATAAAGATTCTTCCAGTCTAGCCTACTTTCTGTGTCAACAACAGTTAGAATTTTATGTACAGATTAGCAGCACTAGAATGATGTGTATGCACATGTGTATGTCCTCTATTACAGGATGGCTAATGACAATATGAATTGGAATGCATGAACAATGCAAAAGTTATATAAGTTCAAGCCATGTAAATAAGAAAATTCAATCCCTTAGTTTAGAAGGATTGTTCAATTAGAGAAGGATCACGGTAGACACAATATAGATAACATTCTGTTGAACTTATACACAATTACATGTACCTAGAGCTCCACTCATTGGTGTTTAGCTATAAAAGATACCCACAGCATCTACCTACCAAAAACAAGAAATCTGTATGGAACAAAGTTCAGTATGAATGAGATGGAGAGTGAGGGCAAGGTAAAAACTAAGCCAACAGACCACCCCAGCTTGGCCCATCAATGCTTGTTTAAAGAATTGGAACAACAAAGTTTCAACAAGGTTCCTCTACCTGTTCCTTCATCTTGTCCTGGAACGTTGATGGCAACATGTTGGGGAATAGTTTCAGAAATACTGGCAGCAAGAATTCCATGAATGGAACAATAATAAAAACAGCAAAAGGAACTAGCCTAAAGATATCTGCCGTAGTGCGTGTTAGTTGTTGCCTTTCCCTCCTAGAAAGGCCCTTCCCATTGGCAAGTTTTACTAGTAACCTTGAGCTTATTCTGATGTCGGCCCACAGTAGCTTTGTACCCAACCAATAGTGTTGCATTGTAGATTTAAATTCATCCTTCCAATGGCGAAGCTTCTTGGCCCAGTCTTCCCTACGGGAAAAAAAGTAGTGAACGCCAAATAAATATGTGATGACTCAAGTTAACTCAGATGAAAAATAATGAGGAGTAAGTTTTCAACCTGCTCATTGAAACAACAACTCTGAAAGCAGGACCAACACCCAGAAGCATAGCCCACACCCTCTGCAGTATTGATTTAGCACTCTTCTGGGATTCTTGCACCTGCTTTGCTTTTGCTTTTGCTTTTACCTCACTTAAGTCTTCAACTGCCTCATCACACTCCTCTGGCGAAGCTTCCTTCACTTGCTTGGCAGCCTGTTGTACATTCCTATTATTACCAGTACCAATTTCAGGTTGACCAGCTGGAGCAGTGGAAGCATAACGCAGGGACTGCAAAAACCACTGAATTGCCAAGGAAGAAACAAAATCTGCCCTTCTGAACCCAGAACCGAGTTTAGCAAATCCAAAAGAGTTGTTAAAAAGACTTGTGGGGGGAAAAGTGAACATTTGATCCCTAGACAATGAAATTTGAGCCCCTTCATATCTGCAATCGAGAATTGGAACAGGATGACCGACAGTCCAGGTCAATCCTTGCAACAAGTTATCTGGTGGGACATGGTGGAAACTTGAAGGGCCCCGAAACAAGCAAGCTGGTTGGTTCAGAGAATTCAGGAGGAACTTCTTCCTCCTCAGGAGTGCTCTTGAAGCCATTATTGCAAGTTTCAATCTCTATGCATAGATGAAGGAAGAAACGTCTGATGGGCCCGCCTGACTTAGCCAGCCCTGCACGAATAACAAAAACTAGATCACTGTCCAAATGGATGATTCATCAACAGGCTAAAGTCTTGATAAATGTATAAAAACTGACAAAAGCCTTGATAAATGTATAAAAAGACCGACAACCGCCCAGGGCCCCTCTTCCCCCCCAAAAAAATGGTCAAATTCAATTCCTTAATAACACAAAGGAATTGCCCTTTATTTACAAAGAAAGAAGTAACAAAACAGGTGAAACGTGTATATATTTATTTTTTTAATGATAGATAAATATTTTAAACGACAAAGGAAGCAATTATGAGATCTTAGGAATGGATGGAATAGATGATATTTTGTTTTATATTCCGTTTGTTGAAATTTCTAAAAATATTTTTATTCTGCTCTCACGACAAATATTATACTTCTGCTTTTTTTTTTAATAAAAAATAGGAAGAAAGAAGAAAGAAAATCAAGAATCAAGAATTAAGAATCAAAAATCAAAATAAAAAAAAGGGAGAGTAACGGATGATTTAAGCCTTGATCTATTCGATCAAATCAAACATCACCTCCTCTTCTTTCGCTCCAAAGTCTAAAGGAAAGAAGGAGAACAGTACAGTATAATGAAAAATAGAAAGCCTCTTCTCTCTAAACTGTAAAAGCAAGAAAAACGAACAGAAATAGAGAGAGATTGAGAGATATATATAGAGAGAGAGCGCGAAAGAGGGGAGGTGGGGACGAAGGAACAAGTGCAGGATGGATGGAGAGGCCTTTTGTATTTGGTTTGGTTTGGAGGGTTGGAGCCGAGTCAGTTAGCCCATCCTCCGGAAACAGAAACGGGAAACAGAAGAGGGCGAGGACCTGCCTGCCTTCCTTTTCCTTCCTTGTGACATTGGGAACCAAAGATGTTACGGTCTAGCCTATCCACCGTAAATTAGTAGGCCGAGCCAGCCAGTGAATGTGCCATCTTCGTTACATTCCCACTTGACTTGATCCTAATGACTTGCAGTACCCACTTAACTATTTATATTAAATAAAATTTTACCAATTATAATACCATCACTTTATCTTGTTTAATTTTTCTTTTGATTTGCAAAATATTAAAAATTAAAATATAAATTTAAAATTAAGAATTAAAACAATTCTTCTAATAAAATATTCCAAACAAAATATGCCGACACTTTCAATAACTATGGGTCATCCTTCCCGTGGATCCGTTGCGAGCCTGTTAAGACTTCAACAAATAAAATATTGTGAACAAATAACTCTTATCGATCCCTTCAATATTCCACGGGCTTTGACAAATTTTAGTGTTAAAGGCTGGACCCGAATGAATACCTATTGGGCCATCCTTCCTGTAGGTCCGTTGCGAGCTTGTTAAGTCCCCGAACTCTGTCGCCTCAGAGTGAGCTCGCTGGAAATTTCAAACTAAAGTACTAACTTATTGGGGCCCCTGTACTGGCATCTGGGCGCAATAGTTCTACTAAAAGCGTATTGGCATCATGCCTGGCCCAAGTAATTTAAAACACACACACACACACACACACACACACACACACGTATATATGGCAAGGGGATCTATTTTCACTCAAGCCGTTGTCTCTCTTCCGTTCACTCTCCTCCCTTACTTTTATAAACTATTCTTAAGCGTCAAAATACTAACTTTACATTCTCCATTTGGCTCTTTGCCGTTTATTCGTCTTTCAAGTTCTTAGTTCGGGACCTATAGTACGAAACCCAATCTTTTAGAATCTACAAATTACCCTTGCTAAGACTAAGTAGAAATTGAAAATTAAAAATGTCTCGTCCTCCTAAATATAAAAACAAGTAAAGCTTTGCATTGCACATTTCTTTCGTTCTCCTTACGAAATTTTTACAAGACTTTTTATGGAATAGGTGACACGGGAATAACTATATACATCGAGATTCAAAATTGTGGAGCCAATTTCTTCAATGTGCATGAGATAATTAAACCCAGCACAACTTCTTGTTGAAATAAAGAAGCCTCGTCTCATTAGACTGGAGTCACTATAAAATATAAGTACCTTCTTATGCAAATAGCCAAATACAAAATGATGAGATGAGGGTGCCAGCCCACAATAGTCAGTTGCTATGGATCCTTTTTATTATTATTATTAAAAATTTTTATCTCCATTCCAGCAGTACGTTTTGCTATCATGTTAAACGAATTGCGATACCTACCTTCTGCTTCCTTGATATTTTATTGAGATATCATTCAGGGGCTGCAATTCTCAAATGAGGGTCTTATGTGCAGCACTACTTCATCGAGGATGGAACCACGGACCCACATTGTCCATATATAAACCAATTCCTTCTGGGAAAACACCTTCAGTTATCCATTGCAGGCATTCAATAATTTCAGAAAAATGTCAAGTTAGAAAATGAAGAACGATCCAGAGGAATTGAATATCAGGCTCCCATCCTATTTAATAAAATATCAAGACATCAACGTCAACTTAATGAGAAATCAAAATTTGCAAAGGGGCGTCGTAGGTTTGCTTATAAGACTAACTTCAGCTGTTAATTCTTAAAATACAAGTCCCTCATCCTCGTCTTTATTTCTCTCAGGCTTGCTAGATGTGCCACTGTCAGGTCTAGTTTATTATGTTGAATTTGGACGTAAGGAATAAGATATATATATATACAATGCACAAGTTACACCGTGCGCAGTTGAAAACTCAAAAGAATTCTAAATGAGCAAATAAAGAAAAAGGAAGCGAGTCAAGGATCATAGGAACTAGGAAGCATGGAGAGACAGGAGAGAAGGAATTGATGATGGTTGCAGGATGAGAAATGTAACGTCTGGATGTCCTCAAAATTAGCAGCTATGGTTGGAGCTTGAACTTGAACTTGAGCAGGAGGATGAATGGATGATGGCGATGATGATGTCCTCCGTTCGAAGTCCGTCTCTTTTGGATAAGGGTAGCCTCTCACTCACATTATCACTCAACACCACCTGCTTGCGTTGCCCTTGCCCTCCACTCATTCTAAAGAAGAATGCATTTCTGAAGGCTGTAGCAATCCCGCTCGAAAAACCGAATGAAGACGAGAAGCAGAGAGCAGACATACTTCCAATATCTAAATTAACGTTGTTAATTAATTTAGCCCATGGGGTGGGATGATATAACTTAGAAGCCAATGGACATAACTACCTGCTGCTAGAGAAGAGAAGTCGTAGGGCATATACTTCACCGCATTCTTCTGCCAATAAAGACTTTATCACATTGTTATCACAGCCAACAACACAAACCACCACATCCCCCCACCAAAAATCCGAATTTCAGTTTGCTGCGGTTATTACCTACCAAAATTCCAACTGAATAACGTACACATTTGCAGTTTGCATAGCCCAACCACGGCACTTGAAATCATATCTCAAGGGTCAAGTCTCTCCCCTTCAATTGAGACTTGAGATGAGAGTATAATAAGGTATAGGAAATACAATAATTTTTATTTGAGAAAAAGGCTCCATCGCATATTGCTCCGAATGAATGTATCTTGAATCAATTGGTTACATTCATATTATGTGAAAGGATCATCAATCACAGGCCACACAGACAACTTGCTTACCAACATTTTTGCCTGAAAACAGTCCAACAAAGGCGGCTGGAGCACTTTCCAATCCCTCATTCATATCTTCCATGTAGACAATTTTCCCTTGCTTGTAATTAGTGGCAATATGTTCGAAGAAGCTTGGATACAAGTGCAAGTAATCACTTTGCAAAAACCCTTGCATCCTGATGCGTTTTCTTGTCAGATTAACCAAGTTGTGAATCCCTGGAGAACCAGACAGGCTCTGAACTGACACCATTCCACAAACTGCGATTCTTCCATGAATCCTCATGTTCAACAATGCCGCGTCCAGCATGTCTCCACCCACATTATCAAAGTAGATGTCAATGCCTGCTGGGAAGTACCTATTATAAAATGAGGCATAAGTCAGTAATCAAATAGTGAGCAATTACTACTATGATTCCATTCTCCAAGCCTGCAAAAGGCATGTAACCAGATGCCAATCCTATTTAATGTGTAGGACATGTCAGATATGGCTTTGAAAGCATCCCAACAATCTCTCTATTGTTTACATACTATTGTTCACTTTTATTCATAGGAATAATTGTTGTATTTGGCTACATTAATTTAAATTGGTTTCCAACATGAATGAATTGCACCAAAAAAATCCAGGTCAACATCATGAGGCATCAGTGGCTTCCCTTTAGCTAAGCAAGCTCTCTAAACATCAATTGATAAACTCTAGTGTCATCATTGTTGTGCAAGCAAATGGCCATGTTAGCTTTCTGATTCAGCTTATAGCAGCATTATCAGCCTTGCATTTCCAAATGTTTGTTGCTGACCTTTTCACAGCTGCATCCAAGTTTTCCTCTTCTTTATAGTTGAAAGCTTCATCAAATCCAAGCTTACTCTTCAGAATATCAACCTGATATTCCACATTGAAGATACTTTCGCTTCATTTCAGATCCCATTGCAGACAATATTTGAAATAAAATAATTCCTCTTCTTCAATTTACTGAATGCAAGGTTATTCATTGAGGATAACTCATAAACTAAAATAATCCTTCTTCAACTTGCCTTTTGATTTGTTCCAGCAGTTCCAACTACATAGCAGCCATGTAACTTGGCCAGTTGGCCAACAAGCTGCCCAACAGCTCCTGCAGCTGCAGATACAAAAACATACTCCCCCTTCTTAGGGGAGCAAACCTCGTAAAATCCTACATAGGCAGTAAAACCTGGCATTCCTGCAGAATATTTTCACCTGTGTTACTATGGTCTAACAATTAAAACCAATATTTAGAAAAGCAGAACCTGTAGCATGTGAAATAGGCAATTTGACTGAAGAAGATACACACAATGTTCTCAGGGTCTACCAAGACCCACTGATGTGAACTTTCCCTTGCTGAAGCACATACGAAGGAACTGCATGCGCTCCAACAGAGGAAGAGGAAGATAGAGGAAAAAACAAGTTTCTCTAAACTACTCAACATTGCTCTTGACCCCAACAAGCAAGGAAAGCATTGAACATACAACACAAACAAGGACTCAAATTGCGGCCCTTTCAAGTCAAGATCTGCAATACAAATTTATTGGAATTTAATTAGAAAAGTCACACATTGACATTCTCACTTCTTAAATTAGCTTTGCTAAGCAATTTTGGGGTTAAAACTTTGAACAAAGGCTTGTTAGAAAGCAAGGAAGAAAGGTGAGTCCATGGTACTGTGCCTGCCTGGTATACCAGTCAAATGAACAAAGGATATCAATCTCTGCCAGTTCAATCTCGGCTTTATCTTGGAATCGTGGCTATTTGAGGCTGAGATATCTGCTTGCATTTTCTAGGAAAGACCAATGATCTCAAAATATTAAGTTGGCAGGAAACTGGCCAACAATGTATGCCAAACGCCCCCACAATGTCAACAGTTATAAAGCAACTTCCAAAGGAAACAGTGTTATTGGCGGTCAAATCATCACTGATAATGCAAAGATTGTGGAGGGGTCTGTGCGTGTATGTATGTATGTATCGCATGTCCCATGAGAAACACAGGAAAATAAATAGAAGCCGAGAAATATTATACCAAGAAGACCCAAGTGATAGGAAAGAGGGATATCATTATCTGGTTGAATTCTTCTTAATTGCTCGGGTTTGAAAATGAGGCTGTATTCTTCCCAGCCAGTGATTCCGGAGACCAAATCGCCGGGTTTGAAATCTGGGTGAGCGGAAACAACAACCTTTGATACGCCAAATCCTTGCATGGCCTTGAGCGATTCAGGCGAATAGAACACAAAACTCATCAGTAAACTTCACAAAATGCGTCCGGCTAAAAAGTACTATCAGAAGAGAGCATTCCATGGACGTCGGTAAAGTAGAGTGAGGAGAAGAGTGGTGGGGCAAAGGTAACAAATTAAGATCAAATTTCGAAGCGAAGACCAGGAACAGAAGCATGGAAGACAAATTCAGATTAGCCAGCTGAATCTCGTGGATTAAGAAATTTTGTTTTTAACAACAAAGAACAAAGACATCAATAAATAACCAATGAACTAATAATAGTAAGGAAATGAGGAGGAAGAGAAAGAGAAAGAGAACGGGTAGGAGGGGGGGACAGCCATAAACCATAGGAATACCTGGCCAGGTACAAAGGGGGGAATGTAAGAGCCATGGTAGTCACGCATTCGGCCTCTCATATAGGGGTCACAAGAGAGGTAGAGATTTTTAACCAAGAAAGCTCCTCCTTTTACTTGGGATTCCCTCAGCTCTATTTTCCCAACCCTTACCTCCATGTCTGTTTCTCTTGGCGATCTGTCTATATACCCCTTGAATATCACCTGCTTGTTCTCTACTACTTTTTTTTTTCTTGCTTCCACTGCTACTTTCTCTTCCTCCATGTTCCTTTCCTCTTTTCTTTTTCTTAATACATATATATATATATATAAAAAAAAAACTATTAAGTCTATAACCACAACCATAACATAGCATCTCATAAATAAATGCACGTCAACAGATAAAAGGAAAAATCCTGGAAAATGAACTTGCAGAGAAACATAGCGTTGACTATTCCCAGCATAGCAACTTATCATAAAAAAAAAAAACCCCAAGAAAATAAGCAGATAATAGATGCAATGCAACTTATGAATATTCTTGCATGTGTGATTGTGAGGGATGGGGGGGGGATTGAGACACAACTCACATCCGCTCGCACACACCCGGTCCGTCCGACAGGTTTTATCAGATTCGGAAGCTTGGCAAGGGGTTAGATTAGATGTTTCCATGCTTTATATTACACAAAAAAAACAAAAAGGAAAAATTAAGACTAAAATTTTAGGGAAAGGAAATTATTGGTTGTTACCTAACGCAACTGATCCGTCACTGTGATGCTAGCGCCACGGCGTTGACCTTTATTTTATTATTTTTTAAATTAAACATTGTTTAAAAATTTTAATTTTTAATTACTAAAATATTTTTTTTATATCATTAATGCTCTCTCGCGGGCGCAACGTGTTGGACGGCTGTAACCTACCAACTCCCGTCTCTACGTGGCACCGCCATTCCTCTCACCAGTGGCAGCGGCAATTCAAACCCATTGCCCGAACGAAGCCCATTTTTTTTTTTTCTCCTTCCATCGACTTGAGATTGCGCGATATGCGTTCTTCCCGAATTTCTGTTTTCTGAAGAAACTAGGAAATTAAAAATATTGAGAATGAAAAATTTGTTTAACTAGAAAGATAAGTTAATCATTTTTAAGAGATTTGATTTTTAAATAATTATAAAAATTTGATATATCTTTATAATATTAATATGAATAAGTAAAATAATAAAAAATAAATAATAAATTATATAAATTAATAATAATAATTTTTTAATTACAAAAATATATCATTTTTCTGTTTTTGAAATTAACTTTATTTTTATTATCAATTTAATATAAATAATTTATCTCACTTAATTATTTTATTTAGTTTGATGTTTTTCTGTTTTTTTCTTATATATAATAATTGAGAATTATATTATACATATTTAAAAAAATAAATTATTTGACAAATCTCTCATTTATAAACTCTTTAGTTTTATTTAAATAAATCAATATAATTTTATATTTTTTAAAAAAAATTCATTAATTTTTATGAATAATACACAAAAATATTTAACTTAAATGTATAATAATATAAACTAAAATTTTAATTTTTATAGTGTTATGTTCTAAATTAATAATATTATTAATACTTTTTAATTTTAACATATAATTATAGATGAATTTATTGTCAAATTTAATAAGATATTTATTAAGTTCTGATTAAAATTAATATATATATTTTTAATTGAAGATAATATATAAAAATAACATGTTCTAATTGCTTTAAACACTTTTTGTATAATATATATTAATTTTTTAATACAAATCAATCTAATTTTAAAAATATTTAATAGGTGTTATAAAATTATGGTAATTTATTTTTGTGTGTGTTGGTAGTAGAAATATAAAATAAAAGTAGAATATCTAAAAATACAACTCTTATAATAAGATGATAAAAAATTAAGAATTTAAAATAAAAAATAAAAAAAACAAGAATTTAACTGCTTCAAAATAATTAAAAAATTGTAATACATTATATATATATACATAATAATTTAACTATTTATAAATAAAAAATAATATTATATTATATAAATTAATAATAATTATTTATTATTTATAAAAATTCCATCGTATTTTCACGATAGCCAACTCTACTCTGTCCACAACGGGCGTTGCCCAGTTCGCAAGTCCGGTTTTCATTCAATCACTGGCGGAGAAAAATTTGTGAAATACAACAGTGCTAAGCAGCAATCAGACAACAAGATCATGTGAGGTCAGGCGGCTCAACCCCCAAGTTTTCACTCAACAAATCGTGTATACGACAATCGAGGTAAATGTAAAAGCGTCCAAAGGCCCTAAAAGAATTTAACTAGTGACGAAAAATATAAATACAAAGGTCGTGGTTAAAAAGAAAAAGGGTCCACCTTCCCCTGTGCAGGTATTGGCTTGATTTCTCTATATGCCTCTGGACTGATAGTTACAAATAGGACAAAAAAAAAAAAAAAAAACCTCAAACTGCTGTAGCAAAAAAAAATAAAAATAAAAGGAAGGATATGACTGGCCAAAAGCACTGCAATTAGAGAAACAACAGGTCCTGGCTCTTGGTTATTCACACCAGGGTTATCCCTCCATAATTCAGCTTAGCACGAATGACAACGCCCTCAGTGCCTTGACCACTTAAAGTCAAGCTAAGGACTCTGAAGATTACGAAGGTGATCAAACATATCATACGAACTGCTAAGTCGTTGGTAATCAGACCTATGGAGAAGATTTCCTTGGCCTTGCATACCGAGACAAGCTTTAGGGTCATTTCGTGCCATCTGAGTTGAACAGCAGTGGCGCACACGGATAAGGTGAACTTTTGTGTCTGTTGTGTTGTAGGTACCACGCACTTTGACCACCAATATGATTTCCTTGTCTCTAGTGTCTTCACACCATGAATTTTGCGGAACACCGTCGACAAACTCCTCCAAGGTGGGAAAATCCTCCAGATGAACTGATATCTCAGCAGTATGATCTGGTTTTATTATGCCAGCTGCCGGGGTCACCTGGTTCAAGTAAAACAAAATACTGAAATGAACAGCCGTACATTTAATTTGCAAATAAGTTCTTTTTTGTGCATAAATGAAAATTTTAGCACCACTTTTCAAAAATTCCATGTTAATATGAAGTCAAGTCTAATAAAGCCAATGTCCAATAATAATTAAGGAGGGAGACTAGGTGGACTCAAAAGTGGTAGATTTAATCAGATACAATGAATTTTTATACTACATATAAGACATTTTATATATGCAAAATATTAATATAATATAAAATATTTTATATGTAATATAAAAGTTAATTATGTCCACTTTTGAGTCTACCTAGATTTTCGCAATAATCAATATGTTGTGAGAAACCAACACACTGCCCTCTTGCAATTTTGATAATGTGGTGTTGGGGAACTCACCTCAAGCCATCGTGGAAACCCAAAGGCACCTCTTGATCGATGATTTAATGCTTGTCCATGATCATTAATTGTAGACTGACCTTCACAAATGATTTCAAACAGAGCATTGCTTTCCTCACATTGATTGGTGATGCGCAAAATGGTTGTATCCTGGTTTTGAAGGATTATATTGTTGGTACTAACAATAGTTTCTGGAATCTTGCAAAGTTCTTCAAGTAGGCGTTTAATTTCATCATTTGATTTAACAATGTTGCAGAACTCCTGTCTCCTAACCGACTCATCAACTCGTGCAATAGCAACACTTAAAATGCAGCGAACAGGCTTGTGATCACTGTCTGTGACCTCCATACAAGCATCATACCTATTCAATAGACATCAATCACAAATCAAAGGATTGTACACTCACCCACACACGCCTACACAAACGAATTTGCATGTAAATGAAATGGCTTTTCTAGTCATAGATAATCCAGTAGCTAAGAAAGTCCAGATAAAACCACAGGAAGTGTCCAGCTCAGGAATGAAACATGGCCTAAACAAATGAAGAGCCCCCATTAACTTTATGAAAGGCACTTTGTATCTTTTTGCATGCATCATTTAATCTGTATAGGTGACTGAAGGCTTACTCTGATATTGAACAAACAACAGGACAATCTAAACCACATTCAGACGCTTGAGTTGACCGGCTGTCACGATACAATATTCTATCACACCAGGCAGGAATGCGTTTTTTTTCACCTGAATCATAGCCTGTAAAGAGACAATTTACTCCAATAACAGACCTGCATATGATTGGTACAAAGCTAAAGGCTATATTGCTTGAAAGTCTCTTATTTTCCATTGTGCCTTTTTTCATTTGTGTTCATCAATTTTTCCCAGAATCACCAGTGTGAAACTGCCTGCTCTCAACAATATAGTTGTACATGCAAAGTGAGAAAGTACCTGATAAACCAGGGTGGTTCTTTTCAAACTTGTATGTGGGAGGAAATCTGATAACAGCTTCACGAATTCCTTGAAAGACATTCCCTGCTTCCATTTCTGTCCAGAGCTGATCCCTTTCCCTAAGCCAATCAAAGCATCTTTGGGTAATAAAATCCCTTGCTTCATCATAAGATATACCATCCAGCCGATAATTAAAATCACCAAGAAATATGATCATGTCTGCCTCAGATAACTCGGGCAATCCTTCAGCAGAATTTGCACCAGCAACCTGTACGTGCACCAAAACTTAATCAAACCAAGTAGAAGATGATGCCACAACAAGCAGCTTAAAGATAAGGTGCATGTGCCCAAAACATGGACATACATTTGTGGCCCGAAGTAATTGGACAGCAGATGAAGCACCAGCTGCAACAGAAAGGAGCAATGGCAAGCCAGATCTATAAAGAAGCCAAAACAAATACATTGAGCAGGCAAGTGAGCAAGACAAGAACAGGCACAGCACTATACCAGCTGTGGCATTCAATATGCTAGATGGTCGGCCAAAGGTCATTGTTCGATATACATGATCAAAATCAGCATTACGACGATTCACAGCTTCCAAATGTGCTGCAAAGTGGCAATTAACAAAGCACATAATCCGATCGTATACTCTAATCCTCAAACCCACAGCTCCCTGGAAATAGAATATTTAGCCACACAAACATTTAAATAATTAGAAAAAACTACACTAATAAATATGTTTTGGCAATAAGGAAACCTGAGCATGAGTTGGAAGATGAATTAGGAATCTCATCATGAAATACAGCAAAGACAAAATGGGCGTACCTTATTGCCAATTGCACGTCCAAATCCACATGGAACTGCAGCAGCATCAACATCTCCAACATGAGCTTTAAGGTTATTTCTAACCCTGGAAGAAAATTAATCAACTATCAGAAACAAGATATCAAACAAAGGAGAGGGACTTAAAGGATCAACAAAAAGAAATATATGTGTGTAAGCAAAAATAGGGGATGGAGAACCGCATTCTCCACATCTAGATGAAGTGGAAACTAGTTGCAAATAGAGTCGGAGAGTCCATAAATAGCATTTCATGACTTAATTTGGCAGGCTCTTAGCACATAGGCCTGATTCCAACCTACTAAAAACAACTTAACACATTGCCATTGTGGATACTGACCATACAGCAATAAGCAAGCCTGCCAACTGCCGAGAACCAACTCGTCCAAAGGTTGACCCTTCATCCAATATTCTGCCAATCATATCTAGCCACCACTGCCCAACAGAGCTGCCCTCAAGTCCTACCTGTCACACATGAAGCCTAATAAGATAAAAAGAGCAAGTACGAGTATGAATATCATCACAATGATGATACAAATTTTACTTTCCTTCCCATCAATTTACCCTCATGCATGCTTCTTTTAGCTAAGGGTCAACTAAACTGACTCACAGACAACTACATACAAGAATTTTAGAATACAGTAATTCCCTCGGCACCCTTCATAGTTTAAATTTGCAACACAAAACAAGTCCCTTCAGTTTTATTCACAGCATGGCCATTCAAATTTTTAACCTGGTGTACTTATTCAACAACACATTATTTGTTGTCTCAAACATAATCCAATACAAAGAATAAGAAAAAGGAAAGTAAGACCCCTATCCTCCCAAGTTTCATATCTGCTTTTGTCCATCCCAAAGAAATTCTTGACCTAATCATTAATATGGTACACAGACCCAAAAGAAAAAATATTGAGGCTAATGACAACTGGTTATCTATCCACAAAATAAGCGGTTGTTTCATTCCTAGTTTTAAATTTAGCAGGCTATTGCAAAGTGAACTCCAAACCCAAAACATTTGACAATAATGGGCAATGAAGCCATTAACATTCAAATGGGTGTTATTCTCTTACAGTTTCTTTTGCAGCAGACATTGCAAGAACACCAGCACCCATTTCAACTTCTTGCAGTCCGACAACAACAATGCCAACATCACCAGCTGCAGAACCTAGCCAAGACGTGAGAGAGTCATGAGAGGCCTTTCCCTGTGCCACATTCCATGTACCAGTCAATATTTTCAAATTCTCTATCCTTGTATACAAAAATTCTTTGCCAGCTAATTCTGAATGCAATATGCTGTCAAAGTGCCCAGGAGACACGACATTCCATCCACGTATACCACCATGATTAGCTAAGGTGAAAACATAACCAGCCCCAACAGCCATTTTTATTATAGGACTACTGTGAGCCACCCATCCTCCAAGCAAATTACCATCAAGATCCAAAACCTGAACAGTACCACTTGCATAACCAACCCATATCCGTGATCCAAATGTACAAAAGCATTGAACAGAAAAAGAATGGTACTGGAAATCTTGCAAGCGAGTACCAGACCCATCCCACTGTACAAGTAAGCCACTTGAACATCCAGTCCAGATTATTCCATCATTTGCTACAATTATTGCCTTGGTTCTCCGATTATCATCTCCAAACCCACTTTTTGCAGCAACTCGACGAACAGCATCAGCTGCACCCATTATGGCATTACGTGAACGCTGAAAAAAACCAAAAGAGCTTTGCATCTTTTCTTTCCTTGAACCAGTCGCAATTCTCATCTTTATCTCATCTTCAAAGGAAAAATCCTGCCCTGGCATCATGTCCATTCTGTCAATCTGACCATCTATATTAAACACTTTAAGCAATTCCCTTGTACGAGCATCCCTATAAAACATAACTATCAGCATAATTAAACTTCGATTAGTAAAATGTAACAAAGGATTCCTCAAAAAATAAGGATTAGTAATCCTTTGTAGAAAATGAATGGATTCAGTCTTATACATTAATTAAGCTGAAAAATCCCACAATTAATCCTAACAACAGTGACAAAGTGAAAAGGTCCCAAAAATAACAATGGACATAGGTTGAGCCTAACAGCATGGACAAATTCCATAGAGTGCTGCTAAAAAAGCAATTTGTTGCTCATGTACATTTAGACAAAGTGACAGAGGAGCTCAATACACAGATACTCTTAATAAAAACCAAAAGAATCCTATATAGAAAAAAAATGCTTCATAAATCATCCAAAAGGATAAATGAGATCCTCAAATAATTCTTGTTATGAAGAAGGAAGACCAATGAGGACATGCCCAATCTTCAAATGGCTGAGGCTGTTAAAACAAAAGAGAGATTTGGGGATGACAAAGATTTACTCTTGAATTCCATATGATAATATTCAAGATATTTTATTTGTGGTATTAAACTATTTTGCTAATCATTTGAATTACATTTGTGCTAATAGATGGCAGCGAATTTTCTCTGTAATTAATCAAAAATAAAGAAAAAGAAAAAAATCGTTTCACTTACACAAGTTTTAAGCTGATTTTCCATTGTTAATACACACAATAAATTTTTTTTTTTTTTTGGGCACATATAAAATAAGAACTTTAAGTTAATTTCAAAATTGAATAACAATCTATTTCACGAATCATCATCCATGCAAATTAAACTGAAAGTAACAATTAGAGTAAAGAAGCTCGTAGAAGTATGCAGTTAGATAGTCACATTAATTTGTCATGCTGTAAGGATAAAGCATACATCTACTTTTAGAAATGAACCCCTATAATTTTCAGAGAATGTTAGACCATTCAAGGTAGAATAAGCCAATCAAAAACATACCACAGAGCAAAAGAGAGATAGCCAGCGCTCCACACTTTGGCTCTGGAAAAATCTGATAGCAAGTATTTAATATCACAAGTTAAAATGCTGCCATAGCCATTCAGAGTAACTTGGTTCCTAAGATCAACATATGACCTCTCCACAAAAGATGTGGCCATGTGTCTTGCTTCATCTATAAAAGAAAAGGCCTTTTCGATTGCTTCCCATGGCCATATCTTGATAGCACCACCCTCTGAACCTGACCAAAGATCACCTGGATAACTTGCATAGGAGCAAAGTGAGAAACTCACAAGAGCATATTGTAATAAACAAGAAAACTTTTTTAACAACCCAAACCTAGTGAATAGATTACAACACACAAGGGAGACATCGAGCAATTATAATTACAATTAAGAAATGACTTTAATTGACCAAGTATATGAACAAGTAGAAGCCTAGTATCACTGGAAAGATTCGTGGAGGTTAAAGTAATGGAAAAGTTAGCACCAGCACTTGAGAGCACTGACCGTAACAAGTGAAGAGCATAGAGAGAACAGGGCCCCGATGGGCAAACCAGGACAAGGTTTCCTCGAAGTGATGGTGAAGGGAAGCAGAGTCCATCTTCCAACCCCTAATCCTCCCATCTCTGTGCCCAGTCCAGACCATTTTACTCCCCTCATCTTCGACCATACACATTACAGCCGACCCATCCAGTCCCCCTGCCTCGGCGACTGACTCCGTGCAGGGCGCTGTTTCCCGGCTCCCACCGTACAACTTGTTGAAATCCCAAACCTGGACGGCGCCGTCTTCCCTGCCGGCCCACAACTGATAGTGAGTGGTAGCGATGGTTCGCAAGAAACAACCGATTTGAGATTCCCTTAATGGGTGGGGTCGAACCCCCAGACAAGGTGGACGGCCCGGATGGAGGGCGGCTCGCATGGGAACTCTAAAAATACCGGTGCCACCTCCTTTGCCCATGAACTCGGGTAAAGCGGAGGAGGATCTGCTAGAGTCGTGCTTGTGGTCGTGATTATCAGTGGGATGATGGTGTTGATTACTGACAAAGGCGGAAGGGGATGAGGGGTTGTTGGAGAGCTTGCGGTCCAAGAACTGAATCATGTAATCGAGGCGCTTGCTAGTGGCTTCCATCGAAGAATTGGGTTCGTCCTCGGAAGAAGATGATGAAAAGGGCAAGTAGCGGTCGAATATTTTTGGAGAACGAAAAGGATAACTAGTATTACCATCATCATCGCCACCACCGTCATCGTACTGGTAAGAGAACACCCCGTCGTCCTTCTTGTTGAAGTCCATGGACAGTGCTGGCTGGGGAGGAGGAGGCGGCGGCAGGCCCTTGCAATTTCCGTTGATGATTTGATGCGTTAGGCAATCGCTGGCTCACTTTGCTCTTACTTGTGCTTGTTGGCCTGTTGGGGGAGGCGACTTGGAGGTAGGGAGGATAGGACGTTAGCGATCTCTCTCTAGTCTCTCCTCTCTACTACTTGTTTTGGTACAGACTCTGACAATACATCAATCAATCTTTTTGTTTGGAGTCCGACTGTCTTAATTCAGAAATTAAAAACAACAACAACAATAGATAAACAAACAGAACGAAGTGACACACTGGAGGAGAGAATCTAGTCGGTACACAGGATATCACGACGGGCGCAAAGGAGAAGAAGGCGGCAATGGTGGAGACGTAAAAGAAACGAACAAATGGTGCGTAAATCAATAATTTAAGTACCCATAACAACACGGGATACATAAACATAAAGATATATATATATATATATATATATATATATATATATATATAAATTTTTATTATGCATTTTGTTATTTTATTTCACCAAAATTTTAATTCTTTTAACGCGTGCGTGCTCTGCTCGTACATAGATAAACTGGAAAACCAATCAATTACTATGTTCTCTCTGGCATCGTCGCTGCAATATAAATTCGGGATATGCAAAATAATAATAATATAAATTATTATTATTGTTAAGTTTCTAATTTTTTTAATTTTAATTGTAATTTATATATATTTTTTTTTTACAAAAATTGATTAAATTATTAATAATTTTTATTTAATCAAAATATAAGTTTTAATAATTTTTATTAATGTTTGTTTAAAAATTTAATTTAAAATAAATTTAAAAAATATAATTTTAATTATAAAAATTTAAAATCAAAATTTTTTATATCTAGTATAAATTTATAAATATATATTTATATATATAGTCTATGATAACTTATTTAAATATAATTCAAGTTGAATTAAATTTTGTTATTTTCAAATTTTTTACACAAAATTTTATTAAATTTAGTGCCAATGTAATTTAATAATGAACCAAATTTATTATTTTTAAGTAAGATATACAAATTTTTAATTAACAACTTATTAATTTTATAATAATTAAAAAATATCACTATTTTATAATACTTATAGTCACAAAAAATTAAAATAATTTTTACTGAAAATTTTATTTATTTATAATAATAATAAATTAAAATATTTTTGATTTTTTACATAAATTTTAAAAAATATTATCAATTAATTTTTTAATTAAAATTAAAAATTTATTTGTTGTAAGTTGAATTAAAATGACAATAAATATTAATTTTTGTATATAAATATAAATATATGTGGCATATAATTTTAAAATTGAGATTAAGAATAATTAATTTTATGACACAACAAGTAAAATTTTTTAATAACTTTATAAAGGAACTTTCAAAAAAATTATTAGTGTAAACAAATCAAATTTATCACTATTTATGTTTGACTTATTTATTCTATGAGATTAAAAGGAAATTTAGGTGTCATTTGTTTATATAAAATGAATGAATTTAAGATAACTCTTGTCAAACTAAAATACTAAATTTTTAGTAAGTTCTATTGACTATTTTTCAGTTAATTATTTTTTTATTATAGTTTAAATTTAAAATTTTTAATTTTAAAAAATTAAAATTAAGAAATTAGAATTTATTGGTAAAGTCCTGTTAACTATTAATTTCTGATGTATTTAAGATTATAATTATAATTGAGAAATCTAAAAGAAATTATTTTAATATTTATTGAATTATAAAATTTTTATTTTAATAGAAATTCATCGTAACTTAAATTTGAATTTCAAAAAATAAACAATATTTTAGTACATTAAAAAATACAAAAAAATCACTACAATTTAATAAATTTTAAAATAATTATAATTTAATTAATTATTTTTTAATTATTTTTTTATTTTTAATACTAAAAATAAAAATTAAGTAATTAATTATATTTACTAATAACATGCTTTATTACCCAATTTACTAACCATAACAACAAAACTCAACGATAATTCTAAATTCTTGCGGTTGTTATGAGCTGAGGAGACATTTCTCCGCTCGATTTCAAGCATTAGAGAATTGTCCGGTTTCATACCATTATGAAGGCCAGCTCTAGCGTTCTTTTCACCCTTCGATAGTACCTCCCAACGGCCTAAGTCTTTTCCTCTCTTCGTTCTCGGTACAACCAAGGCCCAATTTAATTTTCTGGTTTCATACCATTGTAATTGTATTGTATCATCCACGACCCAACCAACGATTACATTGGGAAAAAAAAAAAAACAAACAAACAACAAAACAACAACGATACTGTTACCATCTGAAAAGAAAAAAAAAACGAAAATCTAGGGAAAAAAAGAAGAAGGAATATTATATCAACCTCGACTACGAAATTAACCAAACAAGCAAAACACTAACAAAAAAAAACGTGGGGTTCAATTGAGTAAGTTTAAAAATGTAGGGGCATAACTCGAATAATATGAAAGGGCCGTGTGCATTTCCGACGGCGAACAAACGATTGATAAATTTTAAAGCAAAATCACAAGCAACCAAAACAATTGGCGACGGTGACTATGACGACGACGAGGACGAGAGTGTCAAAAGGTTCCGCGGAAGATCGTACCGGAAGCGGCGGAGGAGGCCACAGAGACGCGGAAGCATTGCTCCGAACGAAACCCATAACCGAAATCCGGAATGTGCAAGCCACTACCAGAAAACAGATCGAGCACAAGAAGGAGGAGCTCCGCCAATTGGTGGGCAACCGCTATCGAGATCTCATAGACTCTGCCGATTCCATCGTCCTAATGAAGTCCTCCTGCCACTCCATCTCTACTAACATAGCCGCCATCCAATCCAACGTGCGCTTCCTCTCTGCTTCTCCCGTCTCGGAAACGGAAGCCCCCCTCAAATTCGCCGTCGACCCAAACCCAGCCCGCGTCCGAATCTATGGGATCGCCTGCCGGGTCAAGTACCTGGTGGACACTCCAGAGAACATATGGGGCTGCCTCGACGAGTCCATGTTCCTGGAAGCCGCAGGCAGATACATCCGTGCCAAGCACGTCCACCACCACCTCATGCTTCTTAAAAACAATCTCCACCCACACAAAGCTGCTTCTCCTATCGGCACTGCACAAATCCTGTCGAATTTCCCTCTCCTGCAACACCAGTGGCAGATCGTTGAGAGCTTCAAGTCCCAGATTTCACAGCGGAGTCGAGAGAGGCTGCTGGATCCTGGTCTCGGGATCGAGGCTTACGCCGACGCCTTGGCCGCAGTTGCTGTCATTGACGAGTTAGATCCCTGCCAGGTGATTTCTCTGTTTCTTGATACTCGAAAATCTTGGATTTTCCAGAAATTGGCTACTTTTGGTGGTGCCAATGATGCTACTACTGCCACTGCCACAACAAGCGGGGAGATTGCGGTTTCCTTGTTTTGCCAAGTTCTCAACATAATTCAGGTTAGCGTAGGACAAGTTGGGGAGTTGTTTCTCCAAGTTTTGAATGATATGCCCATGTTCTACAAGGTTATTTTGGGCTCCCCTCCTGCCTCTCAATTGTTTGGTGGAATTCCCAATCCAGATGAGGAGATCAGATTGTGGAAATTGTTTAGGGAATCCCTTGAGTCTGTTATGGCTACCCTTGATAGAGACTATATCTCCAGGACCTGTTTGGCTTGGTTGAGGGAATGTGGTGTGGAGATTGTCAGTAAGATCAATGGCAGCTACTTGATTGATTCTATTGCTGATGGTCGAGAGCTAGCATTTGCTGAGAAGACGATAAGAGATACCATGGATAATAAGCAAGTGTTAGACGGTAGTTTGGAGTGGCTCAAGAATGTGTTTGGGTCTGAGATTGAGTTACCTTGGAGCAGGATCAGAGATTTAGTCATTCAAGATGAATCTGATCTTTGGGATGAGATATTTGAGGATGCATTTGTTTGGAGGATGAAAAGAATTATCAACTTGGGATTTGAGGGTTTAGCAAGAGGTATCAATATGGAGCACTCCATTAATTCAATTGGAGAGACTACCAGTGAATACATTGACTTCCAGGTATACTTAAACAGACCTTCGACTGGTGGTGGTGTGTGGTTCATTGAGCCTAATGCAAAGAAGTGTAGTCTTGCCTCAGGTTATAAATCACCCTCAGAAAGTGATTTTCAAAGTTGTTTCAATGCTTACTTTGGTTCTGAAGTTAGTAGAATCAGAGATGCAGTGGATAGCCATTGTCGAAGTGCTCTCGATGACCTCCTCTGTTTCTTAGAGTCTCCAAAGGCAGTTCCTAGGCTTAGAGATTTGGGGCCATTTATTCAAGATAAATGTTATGATAGTATATCAACCATATTGTCAGAACTGAAGAGGGAGCTTGATAATCTGTATATTGCTATGGAGCCTTCCAGCAAGGGAAGTCAGTCAGTCCCTGCAGCTATAGTTGTTGAGAGGTCTCTTTTCATGGGGAGACTTTTGTATGCATTCCAGAATCATTCAAAACACATCCCCTTGTTACTTGGTTCCCCTAGGTTTTGGGACAAAGATACTATGGCTGCTGTTGTTGACAAGATGCCATTGGGGTTGGGGCAACCAAGAGTTGCTACTGCTTCTCCTATTCCTGAAGTTCCTGGCAGACAATCGCCCACAGCCTCTAGAAGGAAGACTTCTTCCACCATCGCTGCTCTGCTTGGTGCCAATGAAAGTGCAAGTCCTAGGCTTGATGAACTGGGCAGAATCATGAGAGAATTGTGCATCCGAGCTCACAACTTGTGGATATCCTGGATATCTCATGAACTGTCAGTCATTCTTGCTCGGGATCTTGGACAGGATGATGGATTATCTGCGACAACTCCTTTGAGGGTTAGTGCTTGGCAGTATTTTTTTCCCTTTGCATGTATGTGATTAACAAGTAGTTCAGATGCCTTCACGTGGCACAGACTATGGAAGATGATTAGAAGAGCGTCGTTCACTTTTTGAATAGAAGAGCTGTCCTTTTCATATTTTTGGATCATGTTTTTAAACCTCAATTTTTCATGCTCTGTTTTTTTTTTCTTACTTTTATGTTGATTTCCTGTAATCATTATACTGGTTGCCCAAACAGTTGGAATTTCAAAAAAATAACGTGCCATGCATAGTTGACTGTGAAGGGATGCAAGGGTGATGGGTTTGTGGTTGTTTCTTCAGTTTCCTCAATTATAGAGACTAGATAAATAAAATATATATTTTTTTCCTGTTTCTTGTGTTCATGATATATGCTGTATGCCATCAACTAGCTTGATAGCAAATTGAGAAAGTGCTTCATACTCATTGGTGTGATCATTGCAATTTATTGTACTCTGATGTTTATCTCATTTGTATATATTTTTTTTTACATATTTAAGTAATCTTGCCTTCAAAAAATTTGAAGGGTTGGGAGGAGACAGTCATCAAGCAAGAACAGTATGATGAGAGCCAATCTGAAATGAAAATATCACTGCCATCCATGCCTTCACTCTACATTATCTCATTTCTATTTCGAGCATGTGAAGAAATTCATAGGATTGGAGGTCATGTGCTTGACAAATCAATTCTGCGAAAATTTGCTTTGCAATTACTGGAAAAGGTATGCAGCTTTGATCAAAATTTGCTTTTGTTTTTCCACAACATATAAGGGCATGCACATACTTACCAACTATTTATGATTGGCACTGCTTTAAATTGTCAGAGCTTTGGTGAATTTTCCTATGGGACCTTCAACTTCATTTGCTTTTATTTGCAGCTGTCAACTTTGATTCAATCTATTGTTGCTTTGGGTTTGACAATATTTAACTTGAAACCAAATAAGCATAGAATTGTTACTATACCTGCTATCAGAATCAAATGCACTGAAATTATCCTATTCTACAAAATTGTTGAGACAATTGTATTGATTACCCCTGGTTATAATGCTGGTATCATCAATATTTTAATGTGCATGTCTACTAGCTTCTAATAGGCTGCTTAGTGTTCTGTTTGACCAAGTAGTTGCCTTTTTGTTTTCTACCCAAGAGACTGGATGCAATTGTGAATGCTCCCATCCTTAGTTGAAAATTTTTTCTCTGGTCCAAATCAGTTGCATTAACAGTCCAGGTGTAGCCAATAGCATGCTGCTGGTTGACCCGCATCTTCTAGTGAAGAAATGCAGTTTCTTGTTATCAGCTGGATTAACTTTCCTCACTCTTCGTATGGAATTTATTTAGATTTATTTCTGTGATGGATTGGTGTTATTTTTTCACCCTTCATATCTCTCTCTCTCTCTATTTATGTGTGGATTTCTTTTGAGTGGTGGCTCTATAAAAAAATATTGGTGCTCCTTATGATTGACTATCAGCTATATCAAACTTCTTTCTGACAATGTTATTTTATGTAGGTTACTGAAATTTATGGAGACTTTCTTTCAAGTAGGGAATCTCGTGGTTCACAAGTGTCAGAGAAAGGAATCTTGCAAATTCTATTAGACCTAAGATTCACCTTGGATGTTCTTTCTGGAGGAGATTTGAATGCTAAAGAGGAGTTATCCAGAAATCCTAAGTTGAAGGCTCCTTTCAGGCGTAAGCAGGATAGAAGCCAGACAAAGTTGGTCTTCGGAGAACGAATGGATGGATTAATTGATCAATTTAAAAAAAGATTAGATCCAATAGACTGGCTCACGTAAGTGCTTTTGTCTCTTTGTTCCAATATATTAATAAAAAACTCCTCTAGCATTTAACTTGAAAAAAGGCATGGGGTTTCTTTTAATCTCTGGGAAGTTTAAATGCTATATGAAGATCTGTTGGGGATTGCTAGCATCTCTTTCAGCTCTGGCAATTTTTTTAATGGTCAAGTTTTTTTTTTAAAAAAAAAATTGCAGGGGAGACTTGACATAAATATCATAAAAAAAAAAAAGAAAAAAAAAGTAGATTTGTCCAACTGACCAAAGTTATCTAAAATCACAATCTAGTATATGCTTACCGCACTCAAAAAATTTTGTTAGCTAGCAGTCATTTGGTTAAAGGGCATACCTTAGTATAACAGTAACGTAACTCCATTGTACCTTAGTATAACAGTAACGTAACTCCATTGTGTCACATGTTCAAGTTGCGGAAACAATCTCCCTGTAAATATAGGGATAAAATTATATACATTTAACCCTTTGTTAGACCCTGCCATGTGAAACCTCATGTACTGGGGCACTTTTTTAAGTCATTTGGTTCAAGCATAATGGTTGACTGTTCTTTTGATGTGATTGGTGTTTAAGGCACAGTCAAATGCCTTTGTTTCTGATATGTGAAGTTTTGTGATCTGTTACACTTGTTTCAAGGTATGAGCCATATCTATGGGATAATGAGAGGCAGACATACCTACGGCATGCTGTTCTCTTTGGGTTCTTTGTTCAGCTAAATCGAATGTACACAGATACCATGCAGAAACTGCCCAATAATCCGGAGTCAAATATCATGAGATGCTCTACTGTTCCTCGTTTTAAATATCTTCCAATTAGGTCAGCATTCTACTTTGATTGTTCGCTTTGTGTTTGTTCATCCTATGGCAAAGCGGAGCTGCATATGTTAGTTCATTTCCTCTATTGAATGGGTGATGTCTACTTTTGACAATCCTTTTGGTCACTCAACTTTGCAGTGCGCCTGCACTCTCTTCCAAAGGGACACCTAAGGCATCCCTTGCAGCAGCATCAAATGCTATCTCTTCGAGAAGTTCCTGGAGAACTTATACAAATGGAGAGCTTTCTCAGAAGATTGATTTGGAAGACAACACAAGTTTTGGTGTAGCAGCACCAATTTTGAAGTCCTTTATGCAGGTCAAGCTTTGTGTTTTAACTTTTTTTTTTTTTAGTACTCTGCTTTTCTATCTTATCCTTGAAATTTAGTGGACAAAACTTTTTGTTTTGAAATGATGAAGGAGAGAGCATTAAAATTCTTAAATAAACGATTTAGGTATTGCATATGCAGAGCTTATCTTTTTATAGAAATCTAAAGCAGAAAAGAAAACCTAGACACAACTTTAGGCATAGAAACAAACTAGTTCAGACACAAAAGGAGGCAAAGAGATCAGATTTTAGAATAAAGAGATAAAATTGACTACAATCTAGATTACTACAAATCTAACTAAAATATGCACACCAAATCTGATTTAAGATTTTTCAGATTCAATCTAAACCAAGTCTGGCTTCTTATTGTTTCTTCATTCTCCATCAGAGTCCAATAGCTCTACTAACAGACCATATGGCTGGTGGCAGTATCAGGAACTTATGTCATCCATTTTTAATTTGTAGGTTTTCAGTTATGATCAATGTTATCAAGCACTCAACTCACTGAACTGAGCTTTAGGTCTCTAACTAGTTGGTTTTACTATTTGGATGCCTTTTCTCCATTATGTTTTCCTATTTAGTTCCTTTTATGGGTGCAGAGGAAAACAGATGATAAAGAACAAAGAGATCAAAATATATAGCCAACAACCATTTTCTCAAAGGCAAAACATGTAAAGGTTACTGTGGTCGGAGCTTTTAGCAAATCATGAGACAAAAAACTTAAAGGCCACACCTATCAGTTTTTATGAGCGGACTACCATAGTCTTCAAAAGCTCCTGTCTGGAAAATGACAACTGTCTGGCCATAGTACTACCATAATATTATTAATAGTACCATTGGTGTGCATAACCACGTTGACTGGCATTTGTTACTGGAATGAGGGGAAAAAAATTCCACTTCAGCTAGAATTTGGTTCAGCAATTAGTTTGGGGAGGGATTGTATGGTGCAAGTTACTATTAGTTACAGGAGAAAAGCATATATTCATCCAAACGATCATGGTCAAGGTGACTTATTTATGGTAGCTGGAGTTTATCAAAATTTTCTCCTTTATTGGTGCCAGTTTTTGGGGTTGCATTGACAATTTTCAGCTATGGCCCCTAGTATATACGGCATAAGACTTGCTTTGTCCCATTGTAGGGACCGGTTAGTTCATTTGATGGACAAAGATTGGTTGATGTTTTGTCATTTATTTAGAAAGGCAATGGTGTGATGACTGATGACAATCTCCCTTGCAATGGACAGGTTGGCAGCAGGTTTGGTGAAAGCACCCTGAAGTTGGGTTCGATTTTAACTGATGGGCAAGTAGGCATATTCAAAGACAGGTCGGCAGCTGCCATGTCAACATTTGGTGATATTTTGCCTGCCCAGGCTGCAGGTCTACTTTCATCGTTTACAGTCACCAGATCAGACTCTTAATTCCCCGCCGGATGCAATCCTCTTCTTATTGCTAACTTTAGGTGCATCCTTTATTTCCACCACGAACAATACTGTGAACTTATGCAATTTGAGGGAAATGTGCGGCACCTGTAGACCAAGTACATAGATCATAGAGAATGAACAGTTTTAGTGGCAGGATAAGGATTGAAATTTCAGCCGAAGGAAAAATAAAATATTAGCGAGTTCGGGTGTGGATTGGTGTTGCAGTCACGAATATTGACGTGATTCCTACCTCCCTGCCTTGCCGTCCAACCGGTATGATTGGATTAAAAGTCTGGCAGTTAAAAAGAAAAACACATATCAGTCCTTTTAGCGCTTTGCTTAATTCGTTGCCCTTCTTTCTTCCTTGTATTTTCTTGCTCAAGACTTGCGCATTTGGCCTCACAAACTACGTGTTTATTGCTTATTTGTTTGTATTTTTAATTTTTCAAAAAAAGTTTGTTCAATACGAAAGGAAAGGGGAGGGAAAATGAAATGATCCCCTTGTCCACGTATAAACTCCAAGCCGTTGACAAGATCTTTATCTACATTTCCATCCTTCGTAATAATGAAAGGGATGCCTTGCGGTATTTGAAGCTTTACCGTGGTGGCACATGATGGGATGGTCTCGCTAGGTTTCTTTTGTCTGCTGTTATTTGGTAAATTGCAGCTAGCTTTCGAACAATGTCGTGGATATATATATATATATATTAATTATTATGGACTTCCCTTTGTTGCATGTAAGTATCAGAACGAGTGGGTGCGTGCCAGAAGAGCATTCCTTCATATATTTTGTTGGAGAAAGGAGAGAGAATTTTTAATCACATTCATTTTTTCGTTAAATGCATCATGTTTATACTATTAAGTAAACCTTAATTTAAAGACGTGTCTATCAACCAAATTTTAATATTACTTATTAAAAAAAATTATATCACATAATCTACACGCAAAAGCCTAATATATTTTATTCAATAAGCCAGAGGACAGAAAGGGGGGCAGGGAAAAGATGGGAAGGGGGACAAAAAGCACATATTCAATCAGCAAGGGGAAGAATGGATATTGCCGCTGAGATGTTCCTTTGTTCACTGCCTTCTTCAATAGTCTATGTTTTTGCATGTCAGCTAGGAAAGCGTGTAAATGCCAAACTCCAAGAAGGAATGGAAAAAGAAGGAAAGAATAGTCAAGAGGCCGGAACTGATCATGTGGATTAAAAGTCTGCCAAGAGAAGGCTTAGTCAAGTCATGCTCATGCGGTCTCTCTCTCTCTCTCTCTCTATGTCTGGGTGGGTGTGTGTGTGTGCGTGTGTCCGAGCAGCAGCTAGTTAGTAAATAGACGGTCATAGTGTTGGCACTGTCCAATAAATGCGATGGCATCGAGTAGGGCAAATCACATATCTTTGGACGTAATTGTGATAAGCGCCTTGGGGCATGGCATGGAGGAGATTTGAAGGTGGCGTCAGAGAGACAAACCCCAAATAAATGCAAAGGCTTTAAAGCCTCCCTACTAATTTTGGTATCGTGAGGTGTGCAATTGTCGGGATATACCCCTACCTTTAAAACCGTCCCTTTCACCTCTCACCTAAGCCCTAATGATCCCCTACCCTGATGCCTTTCCTCCTCCTTTTCCTAAAATGAAGCTGTCTTCTTTCCTCACTGCCCTTACCTTTGCTCCCTAATAAAACTTAGAAACAACCCTTCACTCCACTACTCTCTTTCTCTCCATTTCTCGCTATCCTTTTTATCTTTTCATCTCGTGATAACATCCTTTATCACTACTTTAAATTAATCCAATGCCAGGAAATTAAAAATCGACTTGCACTTATGAGGGAGACAACGTGACTCAGAGTCGAACATCACTCAGATACGCACGTTACCACTTATACTGATATCAAATGTCAACCGGTGCGCAAACAATTCAAGAAAATGTTACACACACAAAATATTACAAAAAAGCAACGGCGAGAGATAAATAAATAAATATGTTCAGCGCAATATATATACATATAAGCGTGTTGAATAAATAATAATAAAAAACAAAACAAAACAAAACAAAACAAAAAGTAGGGGCGGAATAGCCATCATTGCAAAAGTACGTCATCATTGTCATGCATCAAACAAAAATGCAGTGTTATTGATTTGACTACGCTTTGGATCACAAAATTGATGTGTATTGGATATACCTTTTTGCGAGTTTCATTGACTATTAATGATACTATTCCCCTTTCCTAACCTTTTCTGCGCACTTGGTCTACGTTTTGCTTTGGATTTTGGGTTTGAATCACAGTAGTTAAAGGGCCTCGACTCCTTTCATTTCATGTTTCTGACCGGAGGGGGTCTTGGGGGTTAGAGAGAGCATTTGGCGCCCTTGTTTTTAATATCTCAACCACCTCTCCCGCTGTGCTTTTGTCTTATTAAGTTGTCTTCTGTTTTGTTAAGGAAATGCCTTTCGCTTATTAACAGTCTCCATGACCATGGCTTCCCCACCTTTGTCAGCTCGGGGCCTCAGGCTTCAAACATTTAAGTATGAGTTATTGTTATGCATTACTGCTCTAAAACGAGACATCCTCGGCATTGGTTCAACTTTCTTTTTTGGTGCTTCGAAAATTATTTGGTTATAACTCTTCATGGGATTAAAAAACGGGGAGAATATATGTATAATATGAATTTTAATTATGCGTCACAAAAGCCATATGATATCCAAGAAATTGATCGATAATAATCCAATTTAATACGAAAGCAACAAATTGAGCGCAAAAGCAAAGGACAATGCCAAAAAAAAAAAAAAAACTTATAAATGCAAATAAATTGACTCAAAAGTGGTAGACTCAACACAATTATTTTTTATATTACACACACACACACACACATATAAGACATTTTATACCTTCTTCCTTATTAACAGTCAAAGGGAAAAAGTTCAAAAGGGTAGAAACAAAACCAGACATGTCAGCTAATAACATGGCACATTTGAAGAGGTATAACCCCACGAACTGGTGGTCTCGCTGTAACACTGCAAGAGAAGTACAATTTTGGCATAGAAAAAAAAACCCTATATGGGCAGTGATAAAATACTAAGAAAGAGGAAATAATTGTCTGTGACAATGTATAATAATAATTAAAGATGAAAGCATCACTCTTTGATATCCTTTCTTTTCCCCCATTTTGTCAACATGAATTCTTCAATTCCCAAATTAAAACGACTATAGGCTTCTATTGGGATGTGAATGAGAGTAACTGAGTATGCCTATTGATTAGGATTTACCACTAATTTTAAATTGCATATAAAGTTATGAACCGTCTAACACAACACGTTGCGCCTAACTAACTACAGTCCCATCAGTTCTAAGGAGCTGAAATTTCAAATGTTGCATGTCGAAGAAAATTACGATGCCGTAGATATTTCCACAAGGAAAAGATGCATGAGACTTCACTTGTAAATGGTCAATTTTTGTATGACACTCCAGGAGACAGCATGAAAAAATTTGCAGCAAAAACAAAAGGTGACGCAGATAAAAATTTGCTTGATAGGAAGGGCCTTGACAGGTGTTTTGCACTTGGGGATATGGCTTGAATCACATGCGCTGTTTAGTGCTTATGTCTCCACAACCTTCCTCTCCTTCTACCACACCATTTCTGTTTTATACAAAGACAATCTACCTACATATGATTAGTCATTCGATGCACATGCCAACATGACAATTTTGTTATAAATGGTGTTTGTAATTGAGGCCGGTCATGTAAAGAAGCAGTTCGACTAATATCTATCAGCCTTTTTTTTTTCTTTTCTTTTCCTTTTTCTTATTAGCAGAGACTATAATTTAAATTTTAGTTCTCAAAATTAAGAATTCGAATAATTTTATATTACAAATAGCAATACCTTTGGCTTTGTGTTCCAGTTTTGGAGAATGAATACTGATTTCTGAGTAAGAGCAACAAGGAAACGACATCAAAATTGTAAGAGTGGTGCAACAACAGTTGGGATGGGATTAATGCCGAAGCCTTCCTTTTTTTCCTTTTAATTAAAGACCCGAGTCCTCTGCTTTCATTTTACGGGTTAGGATCCTTTCATTCACGGTGGATTAATGTCCATCGAAGCTGTTAGAATAAAAATAATGAGCGAGGTATCTACTAGCTAGTTAGTTTGGATTCTATTAGATGTATACATGAAATCTTAATTGCTCACTTCAAATTTAGCGGTCTGGATATTGATGTAGCATGATGCATGATCTTATTCATGAATTAATGTCGGTTAATAAGAGAACTAAGAAATATCACCGTTAATGATGTAGCATGATTTTTTTCATTGGTCGTCCACGCGGCAGAGGCCAGCTTTTGCACGCTCTAAAGTATTAATTGCCCTTAGTTAAAACCTTTTGTTTGTTTTTCAGTTCTTGAAAACCGACATAATTAATTATCCAAAATAATAATTAAGTAACAAGACCAGCTGCATGCAAGCAGCGAATAAAACGGGGGTGAGCGTGGTGGGGCTTAGAGGTACTTTGAAGAAAACGTACATTTAATTAAAATTACTTGACTTTGAGAAACCCTAATTAAGAATTTCAAGATGGGTCAATGGTGCGAAGGTCATCTCCGGCGGCAGCCCGCGGTTGCTGGAACTGACTCAGTTGCCCGATAGTGCTCGCGGAGACATTCATTGAAAGAAGGCTTGTATCGTAGTTGTTGCCCCCAACACCATCAAAGTTTCTCATCATTATCTGCTGCTGCTGGTCCCTGTGGAAAAACTGGTGCTGGTGGTAGTGGTGTTCCCTTCCCCCTCCATGACCAGCTCCAATCAGATTGATTCCGAGGCCGTGCGGGTGGTGAACATGCTGGTGGTGGTTGTTGTTGTGATTGTGTGAGGTGACTGTGGCCGCAGCAGCTGCAGCTGCAAACAGACCTGCAGGGCCAGCGATGCCCAGGTTCTGATACTTGGAGAGTTCAGTTTTGGCACAACTTAGATCCATTTGGAGTTGACGAAGTTGGTGCTGGAGGAGAGAGATGACCCCAACGCAGCCGTAGACTGGGTCACGGAGGCGCATGTCAGCTTCGTAGGCCAAGGAATTCACCGCGTCCTCCCGCTGGGAAGGGTGCAATTCGTTCAGCAATTTGGTGACATTGCTTGCCCCAAACACTTTGTGCACGTTGGCAAACTTTTGTGGCTGGTCCGGCGGGAAGTAAGGTGCAAATACGCACTCGGGTTGGCATTTGCGCCTAAGAAACTTGCAAGCCGCGCACGGAGAACTTGATGATGACGATGATGCCATGCTATACCTTCTCCCTTTTCTTCCTGCTCTCCAATTAGTCAGTAGACCAATCAAAATGAATCAAAAAATGGAAATAATGAGACATCATGATATATACCATATATGACATGACATGACATGACATGACATGACATGACAAACCGTTGTATATGATTAGTAATCTGGTTGGAAAATAGAGACATAAGACAAAGAGTTTCTCTTTTCTCGTGTGTTCGTGTGTGTGTGTGTGTGACAAGTTGCACATGGAAAGACCAAATAGGGTGATGTATGACTTTGACTGACAATCCCAATCAGCAGATCCCAAGTTTAGTTGTAATTTGATGTGCTCATTTGAGAGAAATTAATTTGGGCAATTTTCTATTAATTAGAATTGATAATAAGTTAGCAAGGTAAAAATAGAGAAAGTAGTGATGAAATGTGTATATTATACAATAGGTGAATTATGTAAGAAGCGCAGAAGCACAACCATCTCTGTGACGAAAAAGCAAAAAAAAAGAAGAAACGAAAAGAACAAGCAGGTGCGACGCCTAATATCACAAGCTAGCTACATTAGTTAGGGTTTGGACAGTGAATTTATTTAGAAAAAGATGATCTAGTGAGTGAAAAACAAGAAGACCGAGAAGATATATAATGTAGAAGAAACGAATCACAACACACACTTACATATAAAGGAAAGATTACCCTTGCTTGCATGCTTGCAGGGATCCAATCAGTTGCTTAGATTAGTATTAGTTACTGATGATGAGAAATAATTTATCTTCTTAATTATTAGTTCTTGTTACTGAGGAGAGTTTTTCCCGGAGATTCGCTTGCTTCTAACCTCAGATCCGATAATCAAGCTCAAAAAGGCAACAGAGACATGCATACATGCATATAGTCAAAACGTATATATGCATATACCAGCAAGCAAGCATAAATTAAGCAAGGAAAAGTCTCTCCAGGCGATTGCGGGTGGTGGAAAGCTAGCTCTACATATCATTTCCCCCCTCCCCTCCCTCTATCTCTATCTCTCTCTCTCTCTCTCTTAATTTCTCTGTTCGTTTTGTGAATCAGTATTTAAACTTCTCTGACGTCCACGGACGGAGTAGAAGCCCTAGGCAGTTGCATCTGCATCTGTTTCAGGTGTGCCTTGTAGGGTTTTGGCATTTGGGAAAAGCTACTGTACTGTGGACTGGATACACTTGCCGGTGGAAGCGATGAAGGCAAAGAAGAAGAAGAAGATGGACAGACGGACAGATAAATATAATTAATTTAGAAGAGGGAAGTAAGGGCGGAGAATTGTGGATTGGATCTCGTGTAGCAAAGATGTGTGTTTCACTCTTTTCGATGGAAAAGTCCGGGGAAACAGATCTCGCTTAAATGTGAAATTCCTTACCATTTACTTTCTTCTTTTCCCACTGAAGACGAGACTTTTTTTTTTTTGGAAGAAGAGAATACGGAAGATCTCTCTTTGAGATGGAGAGATCGTGTTGACACCCACACACGCACATATATGTAAACTAAAATTAGACATACATATACAAATATATAAGCTACCAAGAAATTAACCACCAAAGCTAGCAACTTGCGGCAATAAACAGTTGATAAAGGCAAACAGCTCGTTTGATGAAAAGCCGAAACAAAGGAAAATAGAATTGATAGAAAGAAAGTGATAGAAAATTAAGAACAAGATGCATTATTATTTTGATTATTATGAAAATTAAAGGAAGCAAAAACCATCCGTAGATGCAGATAGATATATAGACGAAGAGAGAGGTAAGAAATTGTAGAGAGATGAGTGACCTCGATTTCTTCGGTCAAACAAACTTTTTTTTTTTAATTCTTCTTTCTTCAAAATTCTCTTTTCCTCTATCACTGAACTGAACTAGTGGATGTTGATGGACCAACCAACAAAACAGAGGGAGGCGGATGGATCTCTCTCCACGTCGTTAATACTTTTCACGCCTCGCTTTCTTCTTCTTCTTCTTCTGCCTCTGTCTCTTATACACATCTAGATGTGTATAAGAGACAGGAACTAGTGGATGTTGATGGACCAACCAACAAAACAGAGGGAGGCTGATGGATCTCTCTCCACGTCGTTAATACTTTTCACGCCTCGCTTTCTTCTTCTTCTTCTGCCTCGTCCTTTTTCTTTTTTACTGTTCCAAAAAAACGAACATATAGCTTTCTGCTTGATTAATGTCGACTTGCTGGCTATGATCGCTCGCTATTGGCGAAGTCCAATATATGAAAGTGGAAACTAGGAAGATCGCGCATCCTTAGTCCTCACTCCTCCCTTTATTCGTCGGGAAAGTAAATACAAAATGATAAAAATTATATATATATATATTTAAGAGGTCACACAAGTCTGTCTTCTCTTATGGCCTTCTAACTCTTCGCCGGAAACAAATGGCAAAGAACATGCATATAAAGATGATGATGCGTAGGCGTGCCTGCTGTTGTTGAGGAAAGAGAGAGAGAGAGAGAGAGAGGCTAGGAGGTCCGTCTAATTACACCCAGGCCCAGCTACGTACCAGACAAACTAGCTAGCTAGAGGAAGAAATATTCTAAAGAAAATTAAAAGAGAGAAGAGAGAATATGGTGTTTGTGTGGACTCAGCGAGGGAACTGGGGAAAGTCCCCCAGGAGCAGGGGCTAAGGAGGCGCGGAGAAAGCAAAACACAAACAAACACCAGAGGGCTGCCTGTGAAAAAGAGAGAGACAGAGAGAGGCAGTGACTAGCGAGGAGTAATGTTATGAGGAGGACTGAGAGAGACAGAGTGAGAAAGAGAGAGAGGTGATTGAATTAAGTAAGAGACAGAGTGAGGGTGTGTTTGTTTGTTCTCATTGATAATTACTCCTTTGCTCAGACTCGTCAGAGATTTGGAGCATGTTGTGTTGTTTTGACATGACCTTTCCTCTATTCTCTCTCCCTGTGAGTTGTACACTACAACTCTTTAGTACCCTACCAGCTTTTTTCGATGCTATGCTATATCAATTTACCACCCTTTTTATTTTTATTTTTCCCCATCTTCCTTTTTATGCATAGATTTTAGAAACTAACGCACAGGTACAGTGACACCGTTTTATAAATTATTCACTAATCAGATTAAGTATACTGCCCTTTGAGGCTTATTTTTCTTCTTGCTTTAATTCATTTACCGATTAGACTTTCAGGTTGTGCCTCTGTCCCCACCCTTTGCGTCTGTGTCACCCACCAACGGAACGCAACCATCTCTGATTAAAGCGAAACCACAATCACAATCTGCTTTGATTTGCTTATTCATCATCATCTATGACTCGGATTGGGGTTCCAAACCAATTAATCAAGTTTCGCCGGCACCCTCCTCCCCTAAGAGACACCTTACTACCATTGTCCATAAAACGAATGATTTCCAGTTTTTTGTTTTTCAATAGTATAATATGCCCGGAAGAACCTATATGTTTAATAAACGAGGATAATACACACAGGCACAAACCAAATTTTACAAAGAATTATAATGTTAATTAATATTTGTTATCTCAAGAAGGACGATTAAAGTGTTTGCTTTCCAAAATGTCTTTGCTATTAGTCCTCCAAGTCGGTTAGTCCATTTTGTCTTGTTTAAATCACTCCATTTTCAACCAAATGACTCATCCAATTGATCCATTCGTAGCTCTCAACATTTCTTTTCATAATCAATGATCCATTTCTAACTAACATGACCAGGATTAAAGCTGGATTGTGAATTTCGTATAGAAGCCCCGTTTGAATTGCCAATTGTCAATAGATAGTAGATAACAGAAAGCACATAACAAATTGACTTAAGCAGCAACCTCTAAGTAGCTGTGCGTCACAATAAAATATTAATGCTATTGTAATTGGCCTTATGCACATATTTTAGCAATTAGCAAACTTTGTGAAAGAAAATCCCTCGTCGAAAATTTTCATTATGAAGAGAATTGAAACTTCACTGGGATTTTCACAATTTCCTTCGAGAAGAAATTTTGACTAATTAATTTGTTTCAATAGTACATTCTTATTTTATTTTATTTCATTCATGATATTTTAAAATTATATTTGCAATTTTATTCACAATGCTCAAGATTTTAGATCAATTCAATCAAACGAAAGAACGTTTAAATTCTTAAAATTTGAGCACAATAATTTTAATTTTTAAAATTTTAGATTCCCATTATTCCAAATTTATGTATTTGACAAATTTCATAGATCGCACGAAACAATGCTTCATATTCATATTATGAATGAAAGGGAAGGGGGGAATGTGAGATTCACAATATATATATATATATATATATATATAGAGAGAGAGAGAGAGAGAGAGAGAGAGAGAGAGAACAATGCCTCATTGGGTGGACATACTCCAATCAGCTTCTTAAGTAACTTAAAAAAGAGGAGTCCTTTGTTAAAAATTAAAAAAAGAAAATTGTTATAGATATTTTAACATATTTTAATAATTGAAACGACAGATGATGTGCACTAATAAAAATTCCCTTTTGTGCCAGCCCAGCTAACCAAAATTCATAAAAAGGGTCTCCATACACCCCATTTGAAACATAATCGAATTTATGATCGTCGGCTGACAAATAAAAGTTGGCACGAGTGCTAATTGTCTTTGTGAATTGTGATCACGGTTCAAAATAGTGTTGACATTGCTTATGAAATGTAAAAGGTGAAACTTGACTCAAGATTTATTAACTTCAGCTTCCATTTTAACAATTGGCCACAGTTTTAATCTCGACATACTGTTGACATTATTGCAAATTATTATGGCAACAATTTTCAATTTGTTAGAATCATGGCGCACTGACACCAATGTGAATCCAAAAGCTCAATGAATACATACTTCGAGTTGTCATCAGTTAAAAAGTTTTATGCGTAAAGAATTAACTGATTTTTCAATGGAACCTAGTGTTTCTCTCAATGTCTCCTTCAACTTTCATTTGTTTTAACGCATCAAAAGATTCGCTGAGTCACTTATCAACCAAAAAAAAAAAAAGATCCACCAAATCTTAAACTATATAACAAATAATGGTTCTTCCTTTTCTCCTGCATATTACAGTCCCATGAACTCAAACTCAGACCCCAATATAAAATGTTTAAAATTTTTAACCATGGAGGTACTCTCTTACTGACAACATGCATCATACAAATTGGTTTAATTGATAGACCAATTGCTAATTGAGCTTCTTCCGGTGAGCAAGGCAAGCTGACGGATATTCAAGGGATCTTGCTTTATATCCTGCGCACCAACAGCAGAGAGCAGGAATTTGCATCCAACAAATATGATAAACTTGAAAATCTCTATAAAAGATTATGAGAGAGTTGCGCTAAATGTACAAATATTTACTTACCTCATAACTATAAATGAAGGGGTTACTTTTCCAGAATGATATGAACTAGAGAGCATCTAATTAAAACTTGAGAATATAGTTTCTTTCATGGTATTGGCTTAAGATCAACTAGCTACCAGTCTCAATAATTCATTCTAATGTTCTCAACCGAACAAAAAGTTCTATAATAGGACTAGCGAATGCGAAACAAGTAATTGGTAAATGGTAGAGCAACTCGATCATGCAAACACTTCACGAATATCCTTGATAATTTTCTACTGTTTGCTAATTATTAAAAGAAAAAGTTAAATTGATGGAAATTTGCTAAGCAAGTTATACTCAATCACAGACATAGTTAGATTTGTCGGACCTGCAGTTAAATCTCACTAATCTGCCACAGCACACATTATTTATACCTTGTTTTGTATCAATATTTTGAACAAATTTAACTCAATTCAATTTTAACAATAAAATTCAATTTGATTGATTGGTAATTGATTCCTAATTTTCATTTTTTTTGACTAATTTCTTAAATAAGAGAATTAAATAGAGTTTTAAAGTTTTCCGAGTGTTAAAGTGATTGCATTGAATTACAGTCCCCTCTTATAAGTCTATCACATAAGTTAATAGTTTGGTGCGGATGGTCAATTGTGAGAATTTAATTTAATTATCGTAATTTAGAAAAAATGAATTGAATTAAATTAAATTAAGCTCTGAACTTTGATCATTTAAAACTTATTATTATTATTTGTTAGATTTAGCAGGAAGAAAAAAAAATGTTTATACAAATGGATATAAAATGAAAATTAAGGAGCACATTGAAAGGATCGAAGATGTCTAAGATTTTACCATAAGCTTCTAGGCCAGGTCCAAAGAAGTATTGGAGTTAGACGTGATCCTGCTGCTGCGAAAACCAGTAGCTCTCTCTCTTTCAGCGGAGGCAACAGTGAGAAGCCTACCTTGCCCTCGTGGCTTTAGCTCTCCTTCCCTTTCTTCTGACGCGCTTAATGTTCTGGCGTTCATCACCTTCTCTACCATTTTGCTTCCCAAAAATTGACCTCCGTTTCCCGCAGTTTGAAGTTTCCCTTTTGAATTTTGAGCGGTTAAGGCTTGTTGAGTCTCTCTTCGCCCCCTTGCCGTACTCGGTGAGCAGGACTGCCTCCTCGACTTGGGAACGGCGGCCTCCGGTTTTTGATGATGAAATAATCCCAGTCCCACTGCTGGATTGCGCGAAGGTCGGCAGCGCGTTACAGAAGTTGCGCGATCCGCCCTCAAGTTTGGTGGCGCGTCATTGGAAAATCCGGGAATTTGAACTGCAATTTTTTATCTTGCCCAGGTTGATAGGCCTCTCCCTCCCAACGTCGACGTCTTTGTAGTTGTCGAGTCTAGTCCTACAGTGCTCTTCGAAAGGTTTGAGGCCGCGGCTTGTAAAGTTGTTTGACTTTCTCTTTCGTTGGCGGGCCTAGCAGTCACTTTTGTTTCTTTGTTCGGATCATCGGTTGCCAATTGGGCCATTTTTTGTCTTGGAATCAATGAAACCGATTGAGAGTTTTTGGTTTCATTCAGATGTGATGAGACGTTGGGCCGTCGATTCGGAGTCGAGGATCTCTGTGGATTATTTGGTCTTAATGGGCCTGGTGATGTTGCCTTTGTTGTCGCTGTTCTTCCGCCCAACACGTTAGAAGAGCCTGCGAACTGGAATCAAATTTCGCGTTTAGGTGCGGCCGGACGCACTAATGGTTTAAACTAAGCATACAACAACCTCTAAATCCACGTTAAATCCCCAATTATGGGATGGATACACAAGATCTTTGTCGGCAAAATGGCTCTGATTTGCCCACTTACCATAATCCGCTACTTGTTGCAGATTGATGGCCTCCAAATTGGACTAACAAATGGGAGATGCGAATAACTGATCGACGGTCCCATATAAGTACTTGATGACAAAAAATATTGTTCTGATAACGGAGAGGTATCCATATGATCAAATAAATGCTAGTGGGAAAAAGAAAATGGTAGTCTTAATTGGCGTTACACATTAATTATTGAAAATAAATTATAAAAGAAACCCAGATCCATCAAACCTTCGATAAGGGTCGGAGAATGGGTATCTCCCGTTGGACAACTAGTTGCGGTGGATTTGCCTCCATTTCCAGAGATGGGAAAAGAGGAGTTGCAGGTGGCGTTTTCAACCTTAAAATTTTTTTATCCAGAGGTATATTAGTGCACGCACACATACCTTATTCTCTGATTAAAATGGTTGCACATTAATTAATTATGAAGAAACTTAAAATTTTCTAAATGGATTGATTTAACATATGAAAATAAAAATAAAAAAATGGTTCCCTCGGTAATAGAGACGGCGGTTGCTAACTACCAGTCATAGTCATTTTTGCCGTTTTCACCGAAGAACTCGTGACCAGACGCCTTCTTCCCAGACCCAATTCTGTACAGTGTATTATTCCCTACATTACAACAACAACATCAGCTAATAATATAATGGTCAATTAAGTTCATTGAAAATTAGCTTGCATTTCTATGGCGCGCCAATATACGTGTGTATAAAATATAAAATATGATATGATAAGTGTGTACAGAACCACCGTTGGGCTCGAACTCCTCAGAAACAGGCTGAAGGAGGCTGGCCTGCCGATCTCTATCGCGTTTATGCAACTCCCTGAATAGAAGAAGATCCTCGTCTATATCCTTCCGTACATTTAATGGCACCCCAGGAATTAACCTGCTCCCACCTTTCATATGTTTGTCTGTGTCTCTTTTCAAAGTGTTGTTAGGAAGGAGATCTTGGGGAGGGAAAGGTCAGGAGGTGGTGGTTGTTTGCCAAAGGCAGCCGAAGAAATAGAGAAGAAATGATGAATAATTATTCGGTATACACTGCTCGAGTAATTGTTAAGTAGACTGAGGGGCTTTGATACACTAACATTTGCCTAATCTTAACTAATTTAATTTATCATATGCATATCTGATTTTTAATATTTTTCAATATTGAGTTTTCTACGGCTATAAATGCCAAAATGACGGGAGTGCCACGTAGAGAGTTGGACGGCCATCACAAATATCCAAGCGAAGCCAATGAAGGCGACCAAAATGAGGGGAGAGCATTGGATGGACGGAATTTTTAATATCTGTCATTGACAATATTGCCACGACCCAAGAAAAACGACAGAAAAAAAAAAAAAGGGAAGAATTTAGTTCTCGAATAGCATGCATTTGGCGGCCTTCCCATGAATCCCAGGGTAGAGGCAGAGCGTGAGGACACAAACAAAACACGTCTAAATGAAAGAGTCTAATTATGCCAAATCCGGCCAGGCCAGTCGAATTTAATTTGTCACATCTGTCAGTCAGCTAATGAGGCCATTGTGGCTCCACTAGACGCAGGAGGGCCGGGGATAGCGGCACACTAAATGGCAGAAATAATAATAGGTCTTGAAGTCTTTTGGGGGGGGGGAAGGGGAAGTCCATTATATTGGACAAGTAAGCCTGCCCGCCCCAGTCAAATGACTGGAAAAAAGTCTGTTTATAATTTTCATTGGGCAGGGCAGGTCCACTTGTCCAAAGTAGTTGTTCTGTTCTGTTGTAGCTGAAAGCCCAACCAGACCCTGCTTACCAGTTAGTTGTTCCACTCCATTCCATGTCTCGCTCGTTATTTGACGTCTTTCGGCCCTTTTTACCATCGCGCTTCCCTCACTGCAGTGCACACGGACTCCAGCGGAGAGGGAAGGGAGGAAGCGCCGCAAATAAAGTGCGGCGGCAAATGTTAAGAGGAGGACTGGGCTTGTGTGTCCGTGGGGTGCGGCAGCTATACGCGTCGTCGTCGTCTTCTCCTTATTGTGTCTCTTCTATTAGACACCGGCATCGCAGCTTCTCTTGGCAAAGAATTAGAAACACAGGTACTTATGATTTCTTACATAAAATTAAAAGACAAAGTCGCAGCACAAGCACCGCGGTGGCAAACAGTTATGCTGCTTTCACCTCTTCCTCCTCCTCCTCCCGCTCCTACTGCTGCTCGATTGCCGATTACCATTCTGAGCAGCTGACTGTTGAGCAGCTGGCATTGGACTCCGTGGTCAAGATCTTCACTGTATCCAGCAGCCCCAACTACTTCCTTCCCTGGCAGAATAAATCTCAGCGTGAAACCTTTGGTTCCGGTATCAATCTTTATTTCCATTTACTTTCTTTCCCTTCTCTCTTCTTGACCAACACACTTTATATGCATATTTTACGCACTTTCATTTCATCAACGATGCGGATTTCCAGATAACAGCTCTTTTAAGTCCCACCGCAGCATTGGACGTCTTTTTTTTTTTTTTAATCCATGACTTTTCTTCTAAAATCTAGGATTTGTTATTCCTGGGAAAAGAATCCTGACAAATGCGCATGTAGTGGCTGATCATACATTCGTACTGGTAAGGAAGCATGGGTCCCCTACCAAGTATAGAGCAGAAATCCAAGCTGTTGGTCATGAATGTGATTTAGCTGTTTTGAATGTCGAGAGCGAAGAATTTTGGGAGGGCATGCGCTTTTTGGAGCTTGGAGACATTCCATTTCTTCAAGAAGCCATTGCCGTAGTTGGATATCCTCAAGGTAACATTGTTACTGTAATTTACTTCATATTCCATGACTAATACTGCATCTTCATCGTTTGTCATTTCTATCAGGCTTTATTTGTTGCATTCAATGAGCATATATGCATAGTACCATTGTCCTAATTGTCGTCTATTTACCTGGGTGCCTAACTAATGGTGACGCTTGTAAATGATGGAGTTGAATGTGTTGCCCTTTGCTCACATGGCTCAAGAGGTTTGTGACCAGTTACTTTGGTTTAACATGCCTCTGTCCTTAATTGCAGGTGGGGACAACATTTCTGTAACAAAAGGTGTTGTCTCAAGAGTTGAACCTACGCAGTATGTGCATGGTGCAACACAGCTACTGGCCATACAGATTGATGCCGCCATAAATCCAGGGAATAGTGGTGGCCCAGCTATGATGGGCAATAAAGTTGTCGGTGTTGCTTTTCAGAACCTTTCAGGTGCTGATAATATAGGGTAAGTTGTAGCCATGATAACTTGCTCTGAATTATGAGTAAATAACATTTGAATTCATAAGATGTCTAAGCCATTTGCACAACATT
Organism: Kandelia obovata; assembly: GCA_021464305.1. Lineage (NCBI taxonomy): Eukaryota > Viridiplantae > Streptophyta > Magnoliopsida > Malpighiales > Rhizophoraceae > Kandelia > Kandelia obovata. The sequence continues at coordinate 5,243,296 of CM038480.1, forward strand.
CTGTTATACATTTTTTACTTTGGTTTTCTTCTGCAGAGTTTTGTCCATCTAGATGTTAGTTTTAGTAAACTCATCTTGTTTCCTAATTTTTTCAGCTATATAATTCCCATTTCAATAATCAAGCATTTCATCTCTGGTTTGGAGGAAAGTGGAAAGTACGTTGGATTCTGCTCTTTGGGTTTGTCATGCCAGCCAACTGAAAATGCTCACTTGAGAGAACACTTTGGTATGCTCCCTGAAATGACTGGGGTTCTTGTGAGTAGAATTAATCCGCTGTCTGATGCAAACAGAACTCTGAAAAAGGATGACATTATCCTTGCATTTGATGGTGTTGCTATAGCGAATGATGGAACAGGTATTGATGTTCGAACCATTATTCTAGAAGCCTGATCTACAGTCTGTTCAGTCATTGTTCTGGTTCACCATAGCTTTATGTTGTCTTTTTATTATCTGCTTGTAGATTGTTTTTAGTCCTGCTTTATATTTCAAGAAATGACATAACCTGGTCAGTTAACAGGAATTGGGATAAACATGGTCATCAAGTACCCACAAGTTTAATTAAGTTGCCAGTGTAGCTTGGTAGCACTTTCTTTTCTATTCTTTTCCTTTTTCAGTCAAAGGGAGAAAGGATGTTTTAAGAAGAAACTTGTGTTACTTGAGAATTACATTGATGTTAGTTTGGTTATCATGATTAGGGCTACTGTTCTAATGGTGAAATTTGTGTACTTTTTGAACAATTGACAGCAAATTGCTTAAGCCTTCTGCAAGTTTCTGATGTTGCTTAGCAGCATAGCTTGCAAAGATTTCTGCAACCTTGGTTTCATTTTGTCTATGTGTGTCTAGGATTGAAACATTATTTACTGCCTCTTTTTGTAAATATGTTTGTTTGTGTTGCTTCCTTTATATGCACAATACTTCTGATTAACAAATTCTGCAGTTCCTTTCCGAAACCGAGAACGAATAACTTTTGATCATTTGGTGTCTATGAAGAAGCCCAATGAAACTGCTATAATCAGAGTACTGAGGGATGGTAAAGAACATGAATTTGATGTAATCCTTCGACCTGTAAGTCATGGATCTATGTTTTCATTTTTTTTTCCTTATATGTTTGTATTGCTAATCTTTAAACTAGCAAGTGTGCCTAAAATTTGGTTAGGGTGTTCACTTGACTGCTTGGATAATTAGATTGAGTTTATTATAGTGAATAACAATCTTTCTTCTTTACAATTTGCATAATGTTGATTCTGCACTGTACTCTTATAAGCTTTGTCTTGTGAATTAGCAATTGCTTGACCTTTAGCCAACTCTAATTGAATTTGGGATTAAGAGTTTGTTGGTGTTGATCATCTTTAATATCAGGTGAACCCTTGCATATTTTTTGCCATACACGGGCAGCAGCACAATGGACCGCCTCTGAGGCACAACCTTTGCACTTGTTCATTATTCACCGCATTTGGGTTCCAATGTAATGGGTCACATGTTGGAAATGGCCCAACAAAATTACTTGAAAAATTCATGTCATAAGAATTTGGCTAGTTTTATGCTAGCCGCTTCACCTACCACAACTCTCCTCCTTTATCTGGCTTTTAGGATCAACAACAATGAATATAAGGTCCCATACAGGCGGATTTTGTTTCCCAGTGGAAATAATTTCTCATAAAACATCATTTTCTTAACCAAGAAATCTCCAATTTATTCATTGACCCATGTCATTATTTTTTTGGAGCAAATGGACCCTAAATGCCAAATATTTTGTGTACTTCTCTGATTTATTGTTCTCTCAAACTCAAAGGTCACTCAGCCTTAGCCCAAATTGGGTACTGAGAACATGTTTTCTAGACTCTAATGTCTTCTCTGTTAGTACTTGAAGTTTGATCGGGAAATTTCAAAACATCTGCTTTCATTATGATTGAGGTCAAAATGAGAACCTTGCTGTGAGGTGGGACATGGGTGGTAATGTAGAAGGATTTGAGAGACTATTGAGGGTATAGTTTTAGCGGTGAAACAATGAATGTGAACTATATTGGACTTTGCTATACTTGACTTCAGTCATTGCCTATTTCCAAGAAAGGGAATCACATTTTATTACTTTTAAAAGTAGGTATAACAAGAGTGAGATTGACTTGTTCTTAACAAGACGTATAGAGTATGGATTGTGTTTTGTGCAAGGACCTTGTTGTTGTTGTTGTTGAGTCCAATCAAATTTGAATTAAGGCTTTGTCGTTGTTATTGTTGTAGTATCTTCATTGGGAAAAAATTTTTGTTCCCCATCTTTGTCGTGTATGAACCAACATTTGATTGCTCCATTGTGGCTAATGCTGTCTGGAGCTTATCATTGGCAACCTATAGTTGTTAGCGGCCGTTACTGTTCGAGGGTGACTGTTACTGGTGGATGCCTATGGTCATTGCTAACCCTATTGACTACTGGAGATTTTGCTAGTTGTGATTGCCAATTGTTTTGACTGGGAAATGGGGGATGCCACCTGTCGTGGTCATTGATTCTCTATCCATGACATGGAAAACAAGTTTGTTTCATATAAGGGAAAGAATAACCTTTCCATTATCAAACTTTTGGAGAAAGATATTCCAGTTGAGTTTCACTTCAAAGAGAGATGGGGGAAGGTTGTGGTTTTTGTTGCCAGAGGGCCAAACAGGTGGACCTTAAAAGACGGGTGAGGCTTATCCTAGTTTGATTGATTAAGACCAATTTCAAAAGATTCTGTTCTCCATCCATTTCTGTAGCCTTATAGATTAAATCAGATCCCTTCACCTTAGCCCATACATGTGCTACCTTTGTGATACAATCAATGTGAAGATCTGGTTTTCAAAACATGCAAAGTATTAGTAGTTTAATTTTGCAGTTCAGTGTCACTAATTGGAGCAGGAACTATAGCTAATAACAGAGAAAAAAGGTTCAAAACATTTTTCACTTTCCCTATTTCTTTCCTCTGGGTTCGTCTCTGCAAAGTACCCTGGCAGGGGTGTACCTGCCTGTACCTGTAAGAAATGTGAACTTTTTCTGTACCTTATGAGTTGATCCTATATGAAGTTAAGTTTCTTCTGTCACCTTAGAATTTTTTACTTTTTTAACTTCTTGCACTTGGAGAGACTGCAGATTTAAATATGGATTTTTGGTAGTAGCAGTCCTTTATTAAAGATTGAATATGGTGGAATGAATATGTTGTTGCATCTTTAGTGAATTGGTTGGTAAATAAAAAGTATATATATATGTATTTATCCTTAGCAATCTTCTAACTTTTCTTTACATCTGGGTTTGTGAATTTTGCAGTTGCAGCCATTGGTTCCAGTTCATCAGTTCGATAAGATTCCTAGTTATTACATTTTTGCAGGTCTGGTCTTTATACCGCTGAACCAGCCATATCTTCACGAGTATGGAGAGGACTGGTATAATAGTTCACCTCGTAGATTGTGTGAACGTGCTTTAAGGGAGCTGCCAAAGAGGGCTGGTGAACAACTGGTCATTCTTTCTCAGGTATCATGCTTAATTGTAAAAACAGTTGCAGATTTTTAATTTGGAGTTTCTAATCAAACCAATATTTCACTGGTCTCGACTAATTTGAAGTTTCTCAAAATCAGTGGTGTAAAAGCAGAATTTGATTCAGGGTTCCAGGTCGATAAATAGGAGAGAAAGAAATGGTGGTTCAATTGAAGTTATATCCATAGGAAAGAATTTGGGGATCTAGAAGAGTTAGGAAACTTTCTGTGGAGAACATTTAACTACAATTGGATGTTACGTACTCCTTAAAAGCCTGGCATTTTCCATGAACTTTTAGATGTAAATGCTGAATTGTTCAGAAGCATTCAATTGAACACAAACGCCATGAAAATTGATGGCAATTTTGGGTAATATTTTTAAGGATACAACTACAGGTCTTTGCTTATGGCCTGAACAATATCTTTGCCATGGATTAGTACTTTTGGGATGGTAGAGTAGGCTGACAAGCATAAATTTGTGACTGGATTGTGTGGTTAACCTTGTTGAGATCTATGTTTGCACCTACACTGACAAGTAAGAACCTGGCTCAGGTGCTGTTGGATGACATCAATGCAGGATATGAGCGTCTAGCTGATCTACAGGTATATACATTCCATAATTATATCCGATAGATCATCATAGGGGTCATAATTTGTGCGCAAACTTATGCTTGCAGCCACAACGTTGAAAGTTTAAATTCTTCAAGACATCACCTTTTCAAATTTGCCACTGGCAAGACCTATGAATTGTCCATTCTAAGACCCTACCTTGGTGGGGTCGAAGTTGTGTGATGAGCTGCTGTAATCTGTGATGTACAATGCTTGCTAATGCACTTCTGAGTTTTTAAGTTCTTTCTGACAATACTTGCATCCTTTGCAGGTTAAGAAGGTCAATGGGGTCGATGTTGTGAATTTGAGGCATTTGTGCCAGCTTGTCGTGGAGTGTAGAGCAGAGAGCCTGAGGATTGACTTGGATGACGATAGAGTTATTGTTTTGAACCATAATTCCGCAAAGCATGCCACTTCTAAAATTTTAAAACGTCATAGAATACCTTCTCCCATGTCTGCAGACCTTATTTTTGGGGAAAAAATTGGGAATTAAGTGGGCCTGCTGAGGCAAATGGATTGCTTAAAATTTTAGTTGGATGGTTATTTAACTTGCAATTGTATTTTCGCAACAGTTTATCTCAGCATCAACGGTGTGCCTGGCCTGGCAACGACCCTTAGGAGGCATGTTGTAGACGCCGCAGGTAAGATTTTTAAACTTCGACACGATGTGGGACGGTGATCTCTTTGGGCTTATTAAGATTTTATATCTGATTTGTCTGTTTTTTAATAACTAAAAGACATCTAATATTATCTGGAACTAGACGATTAAATTCAAGTTAATGAGAGCGTAAAAGTGAGCTTTGGATTATTCTCTCTTTACAAATGTCAATGATTAGCTCTTATAACTTACTGGGAGGAAGGATTTTTATGGGGAAAATGTGGGTCTTTAATAACAAACAAGACCATTTCAAACGAAATTTGCTTAGAATAAGCATAATCAAACGGATGATAAGCATGTATGTATTGTATCGATTATTGTTCAACGAGATGATTTGGGTCCATCTTTTAAGGAAATGTAGTCACTAGAAAGGCATTTTCGTAATTGGTAATTTGCGAAAAGGAAAAAGATGATTTGGGTCAAAGTTAATTTCGTTATGAAAAGCAACATGGTAATTGAAAAAATATATCCAACACATCACTTCTTCATTTAATTGTGTCAACGAATCTTTTTTTAAAAAATTTTACTTGTATGATTAAAGTTTTGGGTCGAATAACTTTTTGCCAATCATAATACAAAAGTTTGATTTGGCAGCCAAAAAGCATCACTCATGACTCATGATCACTACCTAGTGGGAGCAAGTTTTCCTTGGTTATCAATTGCTTGAGGTGGTGTGCATCATTCATGCCACGGCACTTTCTCCTGCAGTAACATATTAAGATTATCCACTTAGGATGAATTATGAGCTTTTCCAAGGATAACAAATTCACTTGATTTTCAAGGGAGGCTTGCATTCGTTACTTCATGTGTAGGAAGGTTTTAAGTAATGGCAGCAGTAGTAATAGGGTATAGGAATGGAGGCTTTAAGGATTCGAGGTTTTAGGGTTTAATAAGTTTACGGCTGTGGGGTATAGATTTTAGGGTTTAATGAGTTTAAAATTTAGGAATTTAGATTTTTTGACTTTAAGGTTGATGATTGAAAATTGAGAGTTTTTAAGATTTTAAATATAGAGTATAAAGTATAGAGTATAGAAATTTAAGATTTAGGGTTTTCAATTTAAAATTTAAGAATTTAAAGATTTAAGATTAAAATTTAAGAACTTAGAGTTTATAGTTAAAGAGTTTTAAAATTTAAGTTTCTTTTGCTCGTATGTCCAAAATCTTTTATTTTGCAAGTATGTCCAATCTTTTATTCTGCAATTGAAGAGTAGTATCGCTCCATTTAATACAAACAGTTTCTCTCTATTTGCATTAACTAGGATACCTTAAATTTGGTAGGTTTCTACCAAGATCGTCTCTTATAATTTGTTTTTTTAAGTATTTGTTTCATAGAGATAGGAAGACGCTGAATGGTTAGCCCATCGAAATATAACCGAAGTAGTTGGTTGTTCTCAGACACTGCAAACTAGAAAAGAGAGTTTAGATGTGTAAAATATATTTCCAACAAAGGAGAGTAGTTACTTTAGACCTCATTTCAGAACACAAGACATCGACAATAATCACCCTAACAGCTTAGGACCCATAATAGCCATAGTGAATCGTGTTGTCCTAACCCTACCGACACTGATGCGAAAGTCCACGTCTTCATTTCATGTTGCCATGCAGCCACCTCCTTGGACGTAATTAATAACCCACCATAAAAATAGTAAGTTCCACACCAGTAATTGAAGATCCAGATCACACTTCTAAGGGCAATTAAGTAGCTTGGACAAATCAAAGGGTCAAAGACATTAGGGTGTATACATGACTAGTTGATCACAACTGATATTTCATGTGCCAATGGATGTGAAATGTGAAAGAAGCTATTGGGTTATGGAAATGCAAATTAACAAGTTCTTTACACATCTCAATCATTTGAATTGTTACTTACCAGAGTTTAAAGTTGTGTTTTATCTTAAACTTTGGAATCAGCAAGAATGAACTTCACTTCACAAAAGATGGATAGTTTCATCGGACCGGATTTGTCATAAAATTCATTGATATTCTTTTCTTTCTTTATCAGACGTCGACATCTGGATTTTTATTTAGCTTCGGATCTTGAAAGACATGCATATATGCTGGAACGTGTCCCCAGTCAACTGCATACACTACTACTGCCTCCCTAGTAGTCAGGTTTGCCCTCTCCCTTTCTAGTGCACTATGTAGAAGCGAACGAAGGTAAGTTAAGACGGAACAAAGGGATTCTGGACGAAAAGGTGATGGCTTTCGATACGCAGGATTTTATACCGTCAAGTTACATAGTGCACTAGAAAGGGAGAGGGCAAACCTGACTACTAGGGAGGCAGTAGTAGTGTATGCAGTTGACTGGGGACACGTTCCAGCATATATGCATGTCTTTCAAGATCCGAAGCTAAATAAAAATCCAGATGTCGACGTCTGATAAAGAAAGAAAAGAATATCAATGAATTTTATGACAAATCCGGTCCGATGAAACTATCCATCTTTTGTGAAGTGAAGTTCATTCTTGCTGATTCCAAAGTTTAAGATAAAACACAACTTTAAACTCTGGTAAGTAACAATTCAAATGATTGAGATGTGTAAAGAACTTGTTAATTTGCATTTCCATAACCCAATAGCTTCTTTCACATTTCACATCCATTGGCACATGAAATATCAGTTGTGATCAACTAGTCATGTATACACTACCATAAGTTAAAATGATATACCAAGTGGTGATATTGCAAGCATTGCTTACAGTAACTCTCATCTATGACAAAATCTTCGCTCATAATAATCATCATCCATAAAATTTGTTTTATAGAAACACCTAAGAACTCTTCCATAAACAGTCATCAGGCAAAAGATTATACACTTCAAACACAGATTTAAAATGGGCATATTTTCAGCATTCCTTACAAAACTCTTTTGGGAAATATTTGACCCAATGGATTCACCTGCAAATAAAAAAAATAAAACCTCCAGTAACTCAACAAGGACTATTTAAAAGATAGACATTGGGATAGACAAGAAGGCACTACAGATCATACCATGATGAATGGATAACAATTACATTGGGCACAAATGAGGTGAACCAAATCATGGTATTTTGAGGGCAGAAAGTGACTAACGGCATAAAACAGTGAAATTGATTTAAGAAAGAATTGGAAAATGCCGTAGAAGCAGCTAATTGGTAGCCTTGGTTTAGGGTTTGAGCCTGAAAAGATTCAACTCAAAGACGAGGCTGTCCCTCCAACCAAAAAACATTATGGTTTGATAGGTTTCCACTGAATCAGAAGTTGTTGACTGAAAAAGTAAATGTGTAAAACTGTCCCGCTTTAGTATAAACACCACCTGAACCGTGCCAAAGGCGCAGATCCCCAATTCTGCTGGCCTAGCATTCTAATTCTTCTAGGGTTTCTCTATTCGTCTGTTTGCGATGAGTTCCGATTGGGCCACGGCGGCGGATGTGGCGGAAGTGCATGCTGAGGGAGGACAAGGTAGAGATGTGGAGGATCGGATTCCGATGAACTATCTAAGTAATCAGTCCCGAAGAAGCGGAAGTTTGATCATGACGACGAAAGGGAAGAAGAAGAAGAACCGGTAGAAGATGAGGAAAATAATAAAAATAACAACAATAATAATAATAGTCTGAGCGACAGCAACGAAGGTTCGGATGATGACCATGAGGACGACGAAGAAGATGACGATGACGGTGAGGACGACGACGACGAAAGAGAGGATAACGGCGATGAAAAAGACAGCGAGGAGGAAGACAATGAAGTGGAAGAGGAGGCGGAGGAGGAGAAGAAGGTGGAGGAGAAACAACAAGAAACTGATGAGGAGGACGACGACAAGCGGCCCCCATTGGAAATCGACAGCGACGGTGAAAGCGAGTACGAGAAGGAAGAGCTAAAGGACCAATTTCAGCGGTATAACAAGCAAGTCATTGACAGCGAATTATTCTCTTTTATCAATACATCCGTATTTTTTAGGGTTTTGAGGGTTGAGGATTGACTGTTTAGGGTTGAGCTTGAGGGTTTTGAAATTTGGCGGTTTAGGGATTGAGGATTTAGGGTTTGAAGGATTTAAAGTTTTAGAGTTTCGGGTTGTAAGATTTAGGGTTTAGAGTTATACAATTTGGGTTTAGTGTTTAGAACTTTTTTAGGGTTCAGGGTTTAGGGTTCGAGGGTTTAAGGTTTAGGGTTCAGTGTTAAGGGATCAGGGTTAAGGGATCAGGGTTTAAGGGATCAGGGTTTAAGGGTTCAGGGTTTATGGTTTTTAGGATTTTGAGGGTTTTTAGGGTTTGAAGGTTTGAGGGTTTGAGGGGTTTAGGGTTTAGGGTTCGGGGTTTGCTGTTTGAGGTTTGAGGGTTTTAGGGTTTAAGGGTTTAGGGTTTTAGGGTTTTAGGGTTTTAGGGTTTAGGGTTTAGGGTTTAGGGTTTTGGGGTTTTTGGGTTTTGGGGTTTGGGGTTTAGGGTTTAGGGTTTAGGGTTTAGGGTTTAGGGTTTAGGGTTTAGGGTTTAGGGTTTAGGGTTTAGGGTTTAGGGTTTAGGGTTTAGGGTTTATAGGGTTTAGGTTTTAGGGTTTAGGGTTTAGGGTTTACGGTTTAGGGTTTTAGGGTTTTGGGTTTAGGGTTTAGGGTTTAGGGTTTAGGGTTTTTAGGGTTTAGGGTTTAGGGTTTAGGGTTTAGGGTTTGGGGTTTAGGGTTTTAGGTTTTGGGGTTTTGGGTTTAGGGTTTAGGGTTTAGGGTTTATAGGGTTTAGGGTGTAGGGTTTAGGGGTTAGGGTTTTTAGGGTTTTTAGGGTTTAGGGTTTAGGGTTTAGGGTTTAGGGGTTTAGGGTTTAGGGTTTAGGGTTTAGGGTTTATAGGGTTTAGGGTTTTTAGGGTTTAGGGTTTATAGGGTTTAGGGTTTTTAGGGTTTAGGGTTTATAGGGTTTAGGGTTTTTAGGGTTTAGGGATTATAGGGTTTTGGGTTTAGGGTTTAGGGTTTAGGGTTTATAGGGTTTAGGGTTTTTAGGGTTTAGGGTTTATAGGGTTTAGGGTTTTTAGGGTTTAGGGTTTATAGGGTTTAGGGTTTTTAGGGTTTAGGGTTTATAGGGTTTAGGGTTTATAGGGTTTAGGGTTTAGGGTTTAGGGTTTATAGGGTTTAGGGTTTTTAGGGTTTAGGGTTTATAGGGTTTAGGGTTTTTAGGGTTTAGGGTTTATAGGGTTTAGGGTTTTTAGGGTTTAGGGATTATAGGGTTTTGGGTTTAGGGTTTAGGGTTTAGGGTTTATAGGGTTTAGGGTTTATAGGGTTTAGGGTTTAGGGTTTAGGGTTTATAGGGTTTAGGGTTTTTAGGGTTTAGGGTTTATAGGGTTTAGGGTTTAGGGTTTAGGGTTTAGGGGTTTAGGGTTTAGGGTTTAGGGTTTAGGGTTTATGGTTTAGGGTTTAGGGTTTAGGGTTTAGGGTTTTAGGGGTTAGGGGTTAGGGTTTAGGGTTTAGTGTTTAGGGTTTAGGGTTTAGGGTTTAGGGTTTAGTGTTTAGGGTTTAGGGTTTATAGGGTTTAGGTTTTAGGGTTTGGGGTTTAGGGTTTACGGTTTAGGGTTTTAGGGTTTTGGGTTTAGGGTTTAGGGTTTAGGGTTTTTAGGGTTTTTGGGGTTTTTAGGGTTTTTGGGTTTTGGGTTTTTGGGGTTTAGGGTTTTAGGGTTTAGGGTTTTAGGGTTTAGGGTTTTAGGGTTTGGGGTTTAGGGTTTAGGGTTTTGGGGTTTTAGGGTTTTGGGGTTTAGGGTTTAGGGTTTGGGGTTTAGGGTTTGGGGTTTAGGGTTTAGGGTTTAGGGGTTAGGGTTTTGGGTTTTAGGGTTTAGGGTTTAGGGTTTTGGGTTTAGGGTTTAGGGTTTTGGGTTTTGGGTTTAGGGTTTAAGGGTTTTAGGGTTTTAGGGTTTTAGGGTTGAGGGTTGAGGGTTGAGGGTTGAGGGTTGAGGGTTTGAGGGTTTGAGGGTTTAGGGTTTAGGGTTTAGGGTTTAGGGTTTAGGGT